>VMDO01003135.1:0-65788 GCA_007922755.1 Pedetes capensis
ATGTAATTGTTCTAACAAGATAAAAACAAAGACCACTACAGGAAAAGTTTCTATCTTAAACAGAACTGGAACCCAAGGACATATAGAAAAATACTACTAAGTAAAAGATAGAGAAGACTTAGATGGGAAACTTAGATGGGAAGGGTGGGAGGGGGGAAGCATAGGGGAGGGTAAGGGGTAACCTATATGAATAATGTTTTTCACAATGCATATATGGAGATGTCACAATGAAAAGGCATGTCAGAATAAATCACATTGAGATGTACATTAAAATTTTCTAATTAAAAAAATGTACTGAGAAATAAGAGGAAGGAGTAGAGGAGAATAAGAGGAGACCATATAAACACATCTACTTGATAGCGGTGCCAAATAAAGGGAAAGCAATTGTCAAAACTACAATAATAAAAGGAATTTGAAGAGAGAGTGGTGTGCTAAAGCATCTAGGCTTCTGTCCATGGAAGACCTTGCAGGATAAGTTGCAGGTAAGAATACACAAAAAGCACAAGAGGAGAGTAGATCTTCCCTGGGATTCTTTGAGCTGTGACAATGCTGTCATCCTCACTTATTTGAATGTACTAGTCACTCTATATTTTAGGAGCAGAGCCAAAGTGGGATTTAAAAAAAAAATTACAAGCAGAGAAAGTCTCCCAGGGATTTAGCCAGCCACTTGGCTGGAGATGAGCCTCAGATGTGATAGCTTGTAAACTTAGGCAAGCCTTCAGCTCCTATCTAGATATATTGTTTTAGTCTGTTCAGGCAGCCATAACAGAATGCCGTAGACTAGGTGGCTTATAAACAACAGAAATTGATTTCTCACGATCCAGGAAGCTGGGAAGTCCAGGATAAAGGCAGAGTCAATATCTGGATCTAGTGAGAGCCTGCTTCCTCTTCTGTATCTGTCTTCTCCCTGACTCAGCATGGCAGAAGTACAGAGTGGGGTGGGGGCAGCTATCCAGGGTCTCTTTTATAAGACCACTAACATAAGTATGGGCTGGAGTTTATTTCGCTCAGCTGGTAGAATGCTGCACTAAGCTCTTTAAGGCCCTGAGTTCAATCCCCAGCACCTCAAAAATGGGAGAAGGACCTAGCAACCCTCTCCCAAAATAATCAGCCACTGAAAACCTTATGAACAGCAGAGAGGCACTTGACATAGTGCCAGGCATGGCATAGTGTCGGGGATTGTTTCATTCTGCTGTATATAGGGTCACTGTGAGTTGGATCTGACTTCACAGCACCTTACCACAACCTAAGTACATCCCACCTTCTAATATAATATCATCAGAGATTAGGTTTGAACACATGGATTTAGGGGAAACACAAACATTCACTGTATAACACACATCCACTGATTTGCATGGATCACAGCAAACTCGAGAAAAAGATCTTGGACTCGTTTTACAACCTAGGTTCAGACATACTGATGGTGTATGTAAGGACAATGGAGGCTAGATTGCAGAAGAAACAATCAAATCCCTTAATCTTGTACCAGATGCAATGATAGGTCTATACAAAGGGCCACAATGAACCCAAGCAGAGAACAAAGGGGGACATGACTCCATCCTGGTCTAACCCTCAGAGATCCCTTGCATATGCTGAGCAAAAGAAGGCTACATGTGGTTGTGGAACAGGTACTGACAAGATACAATTTTAGCAGACTCACAGTATGGAAGAATATCGAGGAGCTCTGAGGGTAAATCACAGAGATAAGAGTTTGCAACAGTTTGGAGCTTAAGAGCAGGTAGGCACCACCATTCATGTGGCAAATACAGCAGTGGTGATAAACTGGGGCCCTTCCAGGAGCACCAATGGGGGCCCATGGCAACCACAGAGCATAGGAACACCACCACGCAGGTCACGGCAGGTGGTAGTGTAAAGAAAGGGAGTTGAGAGTCTGTCAAGTTGGGTTTATGGGTAAAAATGTTAAACTGATCATACCTAAGAATCACAGGGGCTGGGGATTAGTTCAATTGGTAGAGTGCTGCTCTGTGTTCTCTGATGCCCTGGGTTCAATCCCTAGCATCTTCAAAATGGGAGAAAAGCCTGTCAATACCCTCCTGAAGCAATCCTGAAATAATCAGCCATTGAAAACCCTATTAGGGTCACTATGAGTGAGACCCAGCTTCACAGCACCTAACAACACACTAAAGAATCACAAGCTGCTGGGGCCTAAGGCAGGTTTTATATGGAGATAGTATGTACGGTAGCTCTCCCCTTATGCACGGATGATACACTCCAAGACTCCTAGTATATGCCCTTAACTTGTGGATAGTAACAAACCCTCCATAAATCATGTTTTCCTCCTAAATTTTCATACCTATAATAAAGTTTAATTTATAAATTAGGCACAGTGACAGATTAACAATAAAAACTAATAATAAGATGAAACCGTTATAATAGAACCTACGAAAAAGGAATGCTCTAGAGCTCCACTTCATTCCTCCCTGAAGGCTAAAGATGGTCATCTAACTCCAGAGGTTAGTCCATGATATGTAGATAAGAAAGTCTTACTGTGTCACATAGAAAGCCCCTTCCTCTCTCTCTCCTGGTGTCCAATAAATGGTATTGTTTCACCCTCTAGTCTCATGGACATGTAATCAAAAGAAGTACTCATCAGTTACACCAACTCTTCGTTTATATAGGCTAGATAAATTTTTTACTGGGATAAATTTTGAAGAACCATGACTAAGTCTTCTTTTGAAAGTACAAAAGAAAATAATTGAGCCTGTGTACAAATTCTGACCATTAAGAGTTTTCTTTGATTTTACAAAAGTTGTTCTAGTGCAGATTCATGCTATTACTATCTACTGTATCTAATCCTTCTGAAGTCGTAGGACAGAAGTTATGAGTGTGATGTTGATATATTGCATTGTGGGCTTATAAAAAATACTATGACATTTTATGACTTTTTTCTCCAGGGAAAAAGAATACCAAAAATGCACCAATATTTCAGTACCTAATTGATTTTTCTCTAAGAACAAATCAAAGAGCATGGAAGAGTTGGTTTTAGTGAATGCCAATAGCCTGAGTAAAGTATAGCTTCAAGTTCTGTCATGCCTAATACTAAGTGAATATTTAATGCCCTTAGTTTTTCTACTTTTAGTAACTGGCTATCATTTGTAGACAGAATGTTCTCAATGTTTAGTTTTAGGCAACAGAAACAAATTCCATCCTAAGCAGAAGGAGACTCTTACAGATAATAGATAAGTCACAGAAAGACAAGTTCCTGGCCCTTGAAAGGACAGGATACTGAGTAGAAATTTTTAGACCTCTAAAGAGCATAAACCAATACCCCCTGTCTTTAGGATGTTACTGTTGTGATAAATCACAACACCAACATCTCATTTGTTGTTGGGGGGGAACATCAAGTAGACTCTGACTGATAGCAACCCTATATACAGCAAAACAAAACAGTACCCAACACTGCTCCATGCATATGATCTTTTTATATCTGACCCAGACACTATGTTTCTTCTCATTTTGAGTCATGCCACATTAGCAAATGGAGATCCCAGGAGCTTTACTCTACTCTCGTCATTAAGATCTACTCTACTTTCAGGAGGCAACCCTTCGCCAGTGATTTCTTGAATGCTTTCCAACCTGGTGGGCTCATTTGCCAGCACTAGATTTGACAGTCATATGGGCTAGGTTTAGTTCAGTTTGTAGAGTGCTTGCTTTGTGTGCTCTGAGGCCCTAGGTTCAGTCCTCAACACCACAAAACAGGAGAAGGACCTGGCAACCCACTCCCAAAATAATCACAAAACAATCAGCCATTGAAAACTCTATGAATAGCAGAAAAGCACTGACATAGTGCCAGGCACAGTGTCAGGTAATGTTTCATTCTGTTTGTACACAGAGCCACTATGAGTAGGCCCAAATCAACAACACCTAACAACAACAACAACATATTTGACAATATTTCTCTGCTACTCAAGGGTTTTTAATGGCTAATTAGTTCAGAAGGACCTGGCAACCCCCTCCCAAAAATCAATCTGCCATTGAAAACCCTTTGAATAGCAGAGAAGCACTGACAATAGTGTTTCACCTGTTGTACGTAGGGTCGCTATGAGTCGGATACCGAGTTGACAGCACCTAACAACAACAACAATTAGTTCAGAAGTAGGCTTCTGGGTCCTTCTCTCTAGTCTGTCTTAGTCTGGAAGCCCAGCTGAAACCTGTCCACCATGGGTGGCCCTGCTGGTATCTGAAATACCAGTGGCATAGCTTTCAGCATCACAGTGACAACATGCAAGCCACCACAGCATGACAAGCCAACAGACACATTAGCAAAACTTGGGTCAGGTACCCATTTGATTAATAATTCCATGAACATTGCACATGATGGGGAGTGATCATATCTTAAGAAAGTAAGGGATATTGTTAGAAAGAAAAATGGGAATGAACACTGGACGGGAAGGAACAATAGATGTCCACTAGGGGCAACTGCCTGAAATATACTTGAGTATTGATTATGGAAAAGTGGGATTTTTAGTATTAGCACTGACTACAGAAAAATTTGTCCCTATCTTTCTGTGCCACAAACAACCTCCAAGGAGATCCTCAACCTCTGAATACATAGAAACAAAACCCAAGAATCAAGATGCTGTAAAAACCCAGGGAGCACCTGTCTCACTAGCTACATTTAAATACAGGCCCAGTACTTGTCTGCTCTGGAAGGTCTGTATGCCCTTTGCTGATTTTGTGCTGCTGTCCCTGCTACTTTATCACCTTTCTGATTTTTTAGGATGACCATCATTTGTTCTTCATCTGCCCACAGACCTACACAGAAGTCCAGGTGTCTCAACTATACCAGACCTACAGCAATTGTGTCTTAGTTTTAGTGTCCCATGAAACCATTGCTTGGAGCAATGTGGAAATGGCATTCCATACCAGCTATTCTCTGATCTTCAGTGTCCAGGTATTGTAATATCGGCTATCACAAGCGACTCCATGCTGGGCTGACTATGTAGACCTCAGCAACAAGTAATTCTTGTAATGCAATCAAGAAAAGTCTAGCTATCCATGAAACCAACTTTCAGCTATGTTTGTATGGGCATTTTGAAGGCTGGTCAGCTTTTGAAATGGCTCCCTTAAAGACCAAATGGGGAAAAGCCAAGAGTTCCGGGCAATACTTCAAAAGTCACCAGCTGCTCTGCACTGCCAGTCAATCCCAATTTGCCACTTGGCTGCTTGCTGATGAGCTGCTTGTACATGTATTTGATAGCACCGTGGAGTATTTCCTAGATCATCCCTTGGCTTGTCAAGCTTTGGGCTGGTATCTGGTACCCCAGAAGTTTGGCTTCCTTGAAAAGCACCCTGTTATCAGGGAAAAAGTATTTGGTTGGAAGGCCAGAGTCCAGTTTCAGATCTGAACTGTCCCTAATTACATATATGGTTTCTGGGTCATAGTGTTTTGGGATTTGTTGTTGCTGCTGTTAACATTTTATTATGTGAGTTTCAAACACATATAAAATAGGAAGAATAAACTTGCTATCCACTGTGTCTATCATATAATTTCAAAAATTATGAACTTATGATCAATATTTATTTATACCCTATCTCATCTTCTGGGTTACTGTAAAACAAATCTTAGACTAACAGCATTATATCTGTAAATACTTCAGAATGTATCTCTAAAAGATCATGATTACTTTATTTTTCAAAATGTCAAATAACATTAAATACTAAAAAAAATTATAACATTCTTCCTTCACATTTCTAATTGTCACATTTTTGGTTTTGTTTTTTGTTTTTGAGACAGAGTCTCGCTAAGCACCCAAGCTGGGCTTCAGCTCCCATCCTCTCAACTCTACCTTGCAAGTATCTGGGAATAAAGGCATAACCACCACACCTAGCTTCTAATTGCCAGATTCTAAAAAACATTTTTTGAATAAGATCTAAATTATGTCCATAAAATTAAATTGATGAAATATCTCTTAAGACTCTTAAAAACTATAGATTCTCCTTGCTATCCTTTTTTATTTGGGAGAGAAAAAGTAGGTCATTTGTTAATAGAGTTACTCATATTGGACTTTGTCCATTGCATTTAATGATATTTAGTATATTCTTCTGTCCCCTGTACTTTCTATAGTTTGGTCTGGAAGCTCAATCATTGCAAGTCCTAATTTTTAGCAAGAATGCTTTTGATGTGGTATTCTGCACTTCCTCTATAAAGCATATGGTGTCCAGTTGCTTCTCCTTGTGAGTTGTTAGCAGCCATCCATAATCATTGCCTAGATCTCTTATTTTTACTAGAGATTGAAAAATGTTGATATGCTAATTCCAGCATGCCTTCTCCATTTACTAGCTAGAGACTTCTATAAACAGTAATCTCCCCTTGTAAAGTACTTGGCTACCCTGAGATACAGCTATGTAGGAAAGGCAAGATACACACTTGCATCCTTCTCTGTATTTACAAGTTTTCAAAAATGTATTATTTCTCTAGCATCCTCCAAAGGAACGCAGTGAGACTTTGTTTTAAATTATACACTTCTGGGTTCAACATATTTGATGTATTTTTATACACTCAGGCTATTGTTCTTACTTATGCACAAATTGACAAGAGGGAACCACTTCAACTAAGCCATGAAGTCCCTGCAATATGACCCTAAAAGTCTTCAATAACTTTCTTGGTTTCTGGTATGATAAAACCTTAAACATTTCCCCAAACCTACAATTAGTCATTTTTCCAAGAAGCCCTGGATTTTACATATTAATAGCGAAAATTTTTCCCTAATTTGTATTATTAAAAATTGTGACCATGTGCAAAAACAAAGAAAATGGCATAATGAACTGTTTGCCATCTGTACATCACCAGCTTCAACAATTATAACAATTATATAAGTTTTGTTTCCTCTATATCCATACCTACTTCTCACCTACCACTCCATCTCTTCCCACTATAGTATTTTAAGCAAACCCCAGATATATCACTTTACCTCAAGATAAAATATTTGATATTTATCTGCAATATAAAAACATTCTCCTTTCCTGTACTTCCCTCCTAACATCACATACTATTGTTGTTGTTGTTGTTGTTGTTGTTGTTGTTAGGTGCCATCGAGTCGGTATCCAACTCATAGCGACCCTCTGTACAACAGGGGAAACACTATTGTCAGTGCTTCTCTGCTGTTCATAGGGTTTTCAATGGCAGATTGATTTTTGGGAGGGGGTTGCCAGGTCCTTCTCCCAAGCCTACATCTTCTGGTGTTCCCAGGCGGTCTCGCATCCAGGTACTAACCAGGCCTGACCCCACTTAGCTTCCAAGATCTGACAGGATCGGACGCCACAGGGCTATGGCTGCAGGCTCACATACTATTATGAACCTCCAATTTTAAATATATTTTATATAATCAGATAAATAATTTAATATATCAGATTGGTAATTTGATAGTGAAATTATTCCAACTTGGGTAGTGGCGGCCGCTTCAGTTATGTTCCTTGCTCTTTTTGACATAACCCAGTAGCCTTTGATAACTAACCTAGTTTCCGATATGACAGGATGTTCTTGGTACATGTACATTTCTTTCCTCAGAGAATCAGCCTTTTTGCTGAAAAAGTGAAAATATTTGGTTTGATAAGTGCTGGTCTCTCTAAGTTATAAAACAAATGGATTTTATGATTCTTTGTTTAACAAATATTTTCACTGAATATAATTTTAAAGTAAAATATCTTAGATGACTCTTTAACTATTTTTGAAATAACAACCCATTTTTCAGTTACAAAGAACGGATGAATCTCTTTTGATACTTACTAGTCCTTTCATCAGACCAAGACTTTTTTTTTTTTTTCCATAAAACTGAATTGTAGAAGTGTAGGAGATCAACTCATTGCAAGGTAATATGGCATATTTCAGGAAAAAAAATTATTTCCTTGAAATGATTTCAAAAATGGAACAATGTAGCAGATGTGAGATTTTGAAATTAATTACAAAATTTTTACTTGACTAATAAATTGTATCACTCACAATAGGTTAGATTATGCAACTATAGCAAGCAACCCCAAAACCTCAGTGGCTTAAAACAACACAAGTTTATTTCTTGTTTACCATTAGCCCTGTGGGGGCTGAGACATCTCTGGAGGGTGCTGGCCTCTGTGTGTAAGCTCAGCATCCCAGGCTACTTCATTCTTATTGTACCTCCATAACTCATGGCAAAGGAAGAAAGAAATTGAAGGTCTTTAAGGTGGCACATTGTTCATGTGCTCCGTAAGACAGATGAACTAATTTTATGGGTAAAGATTTATAAAGTTGACCCCAAAAGTAAAACTTTCAGAAAATGCATGGAGAGAGAAAGAAAATGATAAACAAAGTGAGAGACAACGCAAGTTGAATCATGAGTCATTTTGCTGCCAAAGAGAGTTTGAAGATATACTCTTAATGGCTGCACTTTATTGAAGAGGCAAACACATTTACTCAGAATACTTTCTAACTATGGCAATAACCTTTCCCTTTTAATCCTTAAACAGAGAGCAGGGCAGGGTGGAGAGAGACATAGATGGAAGACATGAGCTAAGTGTCAGTAAATTCAGGGTCTCTCACTGTGGAGTATGGAGAAACACCAGTAAATGATGCTACTACTGACAGTCATTCTGAAAGCGTGAAACCAAAAATATAAATTTGTTTGTATTAAAAAAAAATTCTTTTTATCAAAACCCTGGTAGCTATTCTATACAATCTGAGAAAGTAATTTTTTGAACAAAAATCTCCTGTATTATTTTCCTGTGACCACTGTAACAAATTAGCACAAATTTGGTGGTTCAAAATTGAAGAAATTTATTTTCCCACAATTCTCAAAGCCAGAAGTCCAAAATCAAGGTAACAGCAGAGGATCTAGGGGAGATTCTGTCTCTTTCCTCTTCCAGCTTCGAGTGACCATTGGCATTTCTAGGTTTAGGACCAAATCACTAATCTTTGTCGCTGCTTTCACATGGCTTTTTCTCCATGTCTGTCTCTTCTATGTATTGTTGAGAGCTGGATGCAGTGGCCCACACTTGTAATCCCAGCAACTTAGTAGGCAGAGGCAGAAGGAAGGCAAATTTGAGGTCAGAGGCAGCCTGTGTAACTTATTGAGACCCTGTCTCAAGATAAAAAATAAAAAGACTCTGGGGATGCAGCTTGATGCTAGAGTACTTGCAAAGCAACACACAAGGCCCTGGGTTCAAGCCCTCAGTACCACAAAAAAAAGAAAAAAAAGAAGAAAAAGAAAAAAAAAAAGCAAAAGAAAACACAAAAAACCTGTCATTGGATTATTAAATTTAAAGGCTACTTGAATCACCCAGGATAAGCTCGTCCTCTCAAAGAAGGTCCTTTTTCTCAGGAAAGTGATACAACTTCTGCAGACTGGGAGGTGGATCTATCTCTTAGGGGATGGAAAAGAGAGATCATCCCTCCACCCACCACTCCTCCTGGAAGTGGAACTCAAGAAGAGAGGAAAGTATAATGGGACTTATGCTCTGGTTAGTTGAAATCTATATTAGAAAGAGCTTACTAAGTATTTCTGATATAAAATCAGAGTGAAAAAAAGAGAAGAAAACATAATTATTGGTAAGAAGGCAGGGAAAGAGCAATATCTATCTCTGAGGACTGAAGGATGAATGTGGGTCCAGACATAAATCCACAAGACTTTATTCATTGCTTTTTCTTTTCCTTTACTTTTTTCCTTTTCCTTTTCCTTTTTTCTTCATTTTTTTTCTTTCTTTTTGTAATAAAAAAGCTTATCATACAAAAACTTTGAGTCATTAGGAAGTTAAATTTGTGATGCTGACTCTGATTAAATGAAGTCTGGATGGATAAAAATAATATGGCTTTTGTCTTTTCGGACAAAATATCTTGAGATACTCAGGAAAATGTACTTACATGGAACATCTCTATTCTCAGTGAGTCTGGATAAATGACAGAGGGTTATAACTTCCTGGTTAAGTTATAAGCTATTATGTATTATAATGTGATTGAATATATGCCATTTCAAACTAAGCCCAAGATAAATGACCCATATTTCAAGTTAAACTTTTTACACTAGAAAAGAAGACAACAACCTTGAACCATTGCTAAATCCCAGAGCAAAAAGACTGATGTATCACATATTCTAAATATCATTGAGTTGAAGGCAATGAAATTGTTATGTACTATGAGATTTGAAAACATACGTGAGCTTTTTAAATGTATTCTGTGGTTCAGTACTATTAAGTCCTAATACATCCAGTTGATACATTGCATCATCAACCTGCCAAGAATCCTTTGGAGAGCCATTTGTCCCTGGATAAAAATCAAGCATGTACCCTGACTGCTAAAAATTATTTTGTTAGACCAAATGACTGAGCTATCTTTAACAGACCTGCCAAATGAATTATGACAATGTTTGACCACTTCAGGCCCTAGGGCAGTATCACCAGAAAAAAAAAAAAGAAAAATCTGTTTTTTCAGTTGCTGATCTTATGTAGAACCATCTCACTCTTTCTATTAAGAATCTTAGTTGAGGTCTAAAGTTCTTGGACTCTTTCACATTGGGATGTAACAAGATATAGATGTCATTTGTCCTGTATATATTGTTTGAAGAAGAATACATTCAAAGGTGGTGTACAGTATAACGTTACTTCCAAATCACAAGGAAGTTGAGGCTTAATGGAAAGCAGGTAGGTGTTGGAATCTAACTTGTCTAGGTTCAAATTTCAGCATTATTACTTACTAGGCCCCTATTTAAAGTGGAATAATTACATCTACCTATGGGATTGTTGTAAAGTTACTGATGTTAAATGCCTGACGCACTGCAGGCACTCATAATATACCTGTTGTTACCATTTATCTGACAATACTGGGCTTCTTCTAAAATCATTAATTTAAAGATTCATAAGTATAAATATGGGCTGGGGTTTAGCTCCGTTGGTAGGGCGCTGCTCCACACTCTCTGAGGACCCAGGTTCTATGCCCAACACCACAAAAGTGGGAGAAGGATGTGGCAGTCCACTCCCAAAACAGGCAATCACTGAAAACCCTTTCAGGGTCCTTATGAGTCGGACCCAACTTGATGGCATCTAACAAGTATAAATATAGAAATCTGATTATATATAAAATAATAGGGAGCAACTGGGCTTATGGCCAATTGAATAATATATAACCTGCCTAAAGGCATTCAAAAACAAAAACATGAACACAATCACAAATAAACAATAAAAACAGCCACAAACCCACTGTGCCAAACCTGAGCACACCTGTCTGCCCATGTCTCTAATGACTCAAAGTCTTTCTAGTAATGTATTTATGAAGTCATTAGAAACCATTCTGCTTTTGGGCTGCTTTCTTTCCCTAGCCTACAAAGAGAAGCTTTTACAATTTAGTTTTTTAATGTTTCAGCTGGGATTTAGCTCAGTTGGTAGAGCGCTGCGCTGCAGTCTCTGAGGTCCCGAGTTCAATTCCCAGCACCGCAGAAATGGGAGAAGGACCTGGCAATCCACTCCCAAGGCAACCCTGAAACAGTCTGCCATTGAAAACCCAATGAGGGTTGCTATGAGTCGGATACTGACTCGACAGCAACTAACAACAACAAGTTCATCTTAAGCTTCCTTTCACTCTTTTGACCAACACAAGCGTAATTCTACACATCTCAACTTTGTTTTACTACTCTCCTGCTGGTTTAGAGAACTGGCACACTCGGATAGCCACAAAAAGGCTAGTGTTGTGTTTTGCTGTCTGACTACCTGAATGGCAGGAAAAGCCAACAGAAATAGAACAGAAAGGAAACCCAGACTATGTTTCATTTCCCTCAAGCTTTTGTTGTGTCATTATGATTTTCTTTAGGTCAGAGGCCGCTGTAACTATGCAAATGGCTACAACTTCTGTAAGACAGAAATTTAATTTTCACTTTTTTTGCATTTCTTTGTATTTTATTGTTCCTCTACATTGTGTTTTAAGAAATTTTGGGAAAATACAGAGACCTTCACCTTCTAAGGAAAAGCTGCTTAAAATACTTATCTGATTTTCAATGTTCTTTAATTTTTTTCCTCTGGCAACTATTGGGGACTTTATTTTCTTGCAAAAGATGGCCTTTCTGACTTTTTTTTCCATTGGCAGTAGCCCGATACCATAATTAATTTCTATTAAACCCTCAAGTATTTCCCTTTCCCTTTGTTATCACCACAAACAATTCCTTCCTCTGAGTGTTAGATTCCATTTAACTAAGCAAGTTTCCAGAAGCAGCCTGTGAGACCCCAAAGGGCAGAAATTCACACTTCTGCCTTCTTTTGTGGGCTCCACGCCCCCTCACCAGACTGCCAGTGTTCAGATCGATGTAGGGGGCATGCTGGAGGCCAAAGTGTATCCAGAGAGAAAGGGATATAGGGTGCTCCCTGAAGATTGTGGGGA
This sequence comes from Pedetes capensis, assembly GCA_007922755.1. Classification (NCBI taxonomy): domain Eukaryota; kingdom Metazoa; phylum Chordata; class Mammalia; order Rodentia; family Pedetidae; genus Pedetes; species Pedetes capensis. The sequence goes on from VMDO01003135.1 coordinate 12,356, forward strand.
CAAAAAACTGTGTTTTCCAAAGTTTGTGTGAAGAATTTTAGGCAGGTGTGTGAAAATATACTAAAATTTATCTAAGGAGAAAACCCTGATGAGATCAAATATTCCAAAGAAATCACTCAGAGATGACTGTGCTGGCACATAAAGTAAGCAATGCTTACACTTTCCTGCAATTTATTTTTCCTCCAAATAAACTTCTAATTATGATGTTTTGCATGAAGACAAATCTACCAGCCATGATTATTTTAATTCTACTTAATTTTTTTCTATCTTTATTAGTAAATGATGATGGAGTACAGAGTAATACAGCATTGGCTTTTCCCATTATGCCACCATCACTTCTGGGTGCACTTTCATCAACCCACAAGTTTTATGGAGCCTTATGGCTAACATGTAGTAAAACTCAAATGCATATTTGGGTTATATTCCCCCATTTCTCCAATGTACTCATGAAGTTGAATTGTTTACATTGAGATTATCCTGTCCCCCTTTATCCCTGTACATTGACTCTCCTATCCATCGCACCTTCTGCAATCTTGGCTTCCCTCTGCTAGTTCCCTCCCTCCTTCTTTTACTCTTTATATTGCCCCTTCTTCACTATCTACTTAATTTTTTAAATGATATTTCTACAAAGGACTTAATATTACCTGGATAACCTCACTAAAGAACCTCCACAATTGTAGGAAAACAGTAGAAACTTAACATCTTTGCCCTACCTTCCCACCTTCTCTCTCTCTCTTTCTCTCTCTTTCTTTTTCTCCTCTCTCTCCCTCTCTCTCTCTCTCTCTCTCTCTCTCTCTCTCTCTCTCTCTCCAACTCTATTGAGACTCAATCCCTCATGTGTTAATTAGGGCCAAACAAAATGTATGTGAAGAAGTATGCTTTCATTTCATCAAAACACAAAACCTAAATTCATGCCTAAACCTCATGGTTCAGGGACATTTAAAAAGGTAGAAGTTAATTCATTTTCACAAGTAAAGATCCAAGTTTGTGCATTTGGCTTGCTTGGGTGAAAATTACTTTCTCTTGTCTGAATGAGAAGAGATCAGATGTGACTCCTAAATCTGCTGTGAAGCCTTTTGTTCACTGGGTATTCCTTTAGACTTCACCTTTCTTTTAAATTTTGCACCTCAATGGCCTTTTGGTAGAATGTTGCTGAAAATCTGAAGATGTCTCTAGTTCCCTGTCATTTGGTCATTAAATAGATTTACATGTAGGTCTCTTTAGTTATGCCCTGAAAAGGTGATAAAGTTTTTGTAATCTATTTAGAAGCCACACAATTTAACATAATTCTACTCTTTCATTTCTCCTCACCTCACATATAATCCATTAAGCTGTTTTATAGAGGCTAAATACGAAAGGGCAGTGGCACTAGAGTATTTCTTAACCTGTTATCAAGACTGCAATATTTTAACAGCAATGAACATCTAAATGCAAATTTCCATTCTCTTTGTATAACATTTATGCAATAAAGAATGAATTGAGTACGTGATTTTTCATTTCTAGAGTACTAGTGGTAGTAATGCATGAGCTGCAAGAAGCAAGCATTAATCTATCTGGCTGAGAAGAAATGAAATGTCACTTAGAGGAACTGGCTCTTGCCAGCATACTCTTTCATGGAATTCTCCATCAAAAAGTGGAGGAAAAGGTAATTCTTCTTCTAATCCCATTATATCATTGCCAGTCCAGCCTTTTTCGTGTATTCTGAATTCCTGCATATGGAGTGTACTGAGGCTTGAATTTTCCAAGGGTATCTCATTAAATTTCATTTTTACATGAAAGATGTTTTTTTTATTATTATTTAAGAAAGAAAGGTAGCATGGGAGTAAAAGAAATATTTCTTCAAAAGAACATTTATTTCAATTTTGTTTCTCAATGTCTATTGCTATTTCTGGGCTGGCATCTTCATTTCTGTAAGTTTTAGACAGTATCACAGTGGGAAGGTGGTGCTTGTATATACCAGACTGTTCTGGTCACTCATTTTATTGGATGAATTATTGCTCTGGTGAACTGAGATCACAAATTTTTAGGTAAATTAAGATCACAAGTGATGTCATTGACAATAAAACACTATAATACAATAAGTACCTAAAAAGCCTGATCACTGTTTTTAAGGCAGAATAATTGTCTATATATTCACACACACAAACACACCCCCACATACAGTGATAAAAAAATGCTATTTAAATTTTTAAAAATTATTACAGTAAATTATCACACATTGCTATTAATCCTTCTCAAAATACTCCCCCTAGAAATCTTCTTTCTTGGATATCTAGTTTCATCCTCCACCATGACAATATTCCATATCACACTTTGTTTCTCATATGATGATTTCTGTCAATATAAATGTCACAGTGTGTCCTCTTCTACCTTATTCACCAGATCTGGCACCACACAACTTCTAGCTCTTCCCCAAACTCAAAATGACCATGAAAGGTAAATGTTTTGAATTGATTCAGGAAATGGAGGCAGCCGTGACATTGCAACTAAAGACTTCCAGAACTGCTTCAGAAAGTGGGGAGGATGATGGGATAAGTATGTTCAAAGCCAAGAGGAGTATCATGAGGGGGATTAATGTCAATATGCTTTTACTGTAATCATTTGTTTTAAATATTCATTCTATCTTTTAATCATACTTTTTGTATACTGGCATCCCTCTGCAAAATAGTGAGTAATAGTGTTAATTTTTATGGTAAAAAACTATTTTTTCAATAATACATTTATTCACGAGATGTTAAACTTAAAGAACAGGTTTACTTTTAATTCAAGGGTTTAAAAATTGTTTATTCAAAACAATTGAAATTTCAGAGAAGAGGTGATAGAACACCATAGTATCATCTATGCATTGTAAAATAAAACTATCTGTGGGTATTTCATTGATTTTACATAAATATTTCATCCCACAGTTAGACATATGGTTACATCTAAGAGAAGTAACATTTTTTTTGTTGGACATCACTGAGAGATTCACTGCTCCACATAGTGGGATTTTCTAGGTATCTAAGGGTTATCTCTTTAATCTAGAGAGATTGTTCAAATACTTATTTATAATTGTACCACATGGGTTTCCCTTCTCTTAAATAGTGATATTAAATGTAATTTAATCTTTTAAATATAATTTAATCTTTCATTTGCAAATATGGGATAATGGTAGCACTTAATTCACAGGAGGAATTTAGATATTTTTAAAATATTCAAGCTATTGTTACAAACAACACCTTTCTATACATAGGTCTTGTGAGTCATCTGTAGCTTATAAAGTTATTAAGCCTTAGAGTCAATCATTATGCACAGGTGCTTCCTGGACATAATTTAAGGAGGGTGGTAAGGAGTAACTCTGTTCTCTTAACTAATATCTTCTGCTTACATTTTGCTGCTATTAGACTTATTTCTAATGGCCCCCATCAGCTTCCTAGTGCCTCCCTTCCTCCCTCAGCATCTATCTTTGTCCTTTTGGTGCAACTATAATAGATATTTGAGATGAAGTAATTTAAAAAGAACAGAAATGTATTGACTTACAGCTCTGGAAGCTAGGAAGTCCAAGATCAAGATGCTGGTATCTGGCAAGGGCCTTCTTGCCGCATCATTACATAACAGACAGGCAAAGAGAAAGCAAAAAGAGGCCCGAACTCATCCCTTGATCATAACACCAATCCCACATTTGAGAGTATAGACCTTATGGATAAATCACCTGTAAAAGTCCCTCTCTTCCGGCTGTTATGATGACAATTTAATTTCAACATGAGTTTTAGAAGGGACAAACACTCACACCATAGCAGAATCCTACCATTGTTATAGCCTGGGAACCAGAGTAAATTAGGAGCAAGTTGGCCTTGATGGAGATTGAGGACTTGTCTGTAAGTAGCTTAATCAGGAAGAAGATGACATTGTGGTATCTTTGGGACCACCTCAATTGTGTGTCCTACGTTTTGCTTTCCTTTCTACTTCACAATGGAGCTCCAGAGAGCTAACACCCAGATATGCAACCTGTACATGAAAAATACTATGCCATGTCTTTGAAGGAATGTGGCTGCAGTGGCTTCAGGATGTTATTGTTAGGTGTCATCAAGTCCAGTCCAACTCATAGCAACACTATCTATAACAGAATGAAACATTCCTCTACACTATGCATTGCATGCAATCTTTTTTATGTTTAAGTCCACTGTGGCAGCCACTGTGTCAATCCATCTAGTTGAGGGTCTTCCTTTTTTTCACTGATCTGCCACTCTTCCAAACATGATGTCCTTCTCCAGGGATTGGTCCTTCCTGACCACATGTCCAAATTACATCAAATGTAGTCTAGCCATTCTGGCTGCCAAGGAGCACTCTGGTTGCACTTCTTTTAGGACGGATCTGTTGGTTCTTTTCGCAGTCCATGGTATATTCAATATTGATCTCTAGCACCACAATTCAAAAGTATCAATTCTTGTCTTGCCTCCTTTATTCAACATCCAGCTTTCGTAACTATATGATGCAACTGAAAATACCATGGCATGTGTCAAGTGCACCTTCATCTTCAAAGTGACATCCTTACTTTTCGATACATTAAAGAGGTGTTTTGCAACAGCTTTTTCCAATGCAATGTGTTTTTCGATTTCTTGACTGCTACTTCCATGGGTGTTGATTATAGAACCAAGTAAAGTAAAATCTTAGACAACCTCAGTCTTTTCTCCATTTATCATGAAGTTGCTCACTGAGCCAGTTGCAAGGGTATTTGTTTTCTTGATGTTGAGACACAATCCATACTGAAGGCTGTGTTTCTTGATCTTTATCAGTAAATGTTTCAAGTCCTCTTCGCTTTCAGCAAACACAGTGTGTCATCTGCATAATGCAGGTTGTTAATGAGTCTTCTTCCAATCCTGATGCCATATTCTTCTTCATAAAGTCCTATTTCTCAGATTGTTTGTTCAGCTTAGGGATTGAAGAGGTACAGTAAAAGGATGTGGTCCTGATGCACACCTTTCCTGACTTTAGCCAACCAGTATTTGAATGACTGTCTCCTGATCCATGTACAGATTCCTCATGAGTACAATTAAATGTTCTTGTTCCATTCTTCACAATGTTATTCATAATTTGTTGTGATCTACACAGTCAAATGCCTTTGCATAGTCAACAAAACATAGATAGATATCTTCCTTGTATTCTCTGATTTGGGCTAATATCCATCTGGTGTCAGCAATGATATCCCTGCTTCCACAACCTCTTCTGAATCAGGCTTGATTTTCCAGCAGGTCCTTGTCAATATACTTCTGTAGTTGCTTTTGAATGATCTATAGCAAAATTTTACTTGTTTTGTGATATTAATGATTTGTATGATCATTTCTGCATTCAGTTTGATCCCCTTTCTTGGGAAAGGGTACTAATATGGATCTCTTCCAGTCAGTTGGACTGGAAGGTTTTCCAGATCTCTTGACATAAACGAGTGAGCACCTCCAGTGCTGCATCCGATTGTTGAAAGATTGGCTTCAAGAAAATAGAGAATAGTAAATAAATAAGACCTTCCAAATTATATACAATTTTCTCATTATGCTTTAAACAGAAGTCATTTTCTAAATTTTTTGACAGCAGAGAATTAGAGCTATGTCCCCACCTAGTCAACATCTCTTTCTTCCCAAAATTAGACCCTGAGAAGAGATTCCACAGACCCCAAGCCCTTTTTAGTTTCTTATATTGAAAAAAATCCTTGCTAATTTTCAAGCTCAAACTCTTTTTAAGTAAAGAAAAATATTTAAGTAGCTCTAATAGATGACCTGCAATACTATCATTCCTTATGAAAGACAAACTCCCTCCATATTCCAGAATTTTGATGTTGATTTTTTTTGTTTTTTGGTTTTCACCAATGTGTGTGTTCCTCAGTGATGAATTTTCCTACATGCTTTCAAACACTTTTCATCTATTGAGAAGATAATCTAATCAATTGCCTTCCATGAGGCAATGTCTACTAAGATCCTATTATGAGACTGGTCTTAATGAGCTAATATATCCTATTTTTAACTTTTTAGCACTGATTATTTGTTTTGGTTTAGGTTTTGGTATGTTTTGTTTTGTTTTGTTTTTATTGAGACAGAGTCTTTCTATGTAGCACAGGCTAGCTTCAAACTCACTATGTAACCCAGGCTGGCCTTAAACTTGAAATTCTCCAGCTTCAGCCTCCCGAGTGCTGAGATTATAGGCATGTACTGTAGCACCCTGCTTTCAGTACTAATTTTTTAAAGTAGTCTTTTAATTTTTATAATTATACAATTTGAAGTAATGAAAAGAATATTGGAGTCTGAGTCAGAAAATTTGGAAATTGCTATGACCACTAATGAGTCATACTAGTGAAATGTCTATGAAAATGTATTTTTCTTTGATTTATAAAAGAGTAGCAACCCTGCAGAAGTCACAGCTGATCTGAGAGATACAAACAAATTCTTTTCTTAATTGTTGTTGTTGTTTTTAGGTGCAGTCGAGTCGGTATCCAACTCATAGTGACCCTCATAGGGTTTTCAATGGCTGACTGTTTCGGGATTGCCTAGGGAGTGGATTGCCAGGCCCTTCTCCCATTTTTGTGGTGCTGGGACTCGAACTCAGGACCTCAGAGACTGCAGTGCAGTGCTCTACCAACTGAGCTAAATCCCAGCCCTTTTCTTAATTAGGAATCCATTATGTGCCAGACCCTAATGTAGGCTCTAAGGAACAGCAGTGAACAAAACAAAATTATCTGTCCTCATAAAGCTTATATTGTAATGTAGACAAATAAATGTATTTAGTATTGTTAATATTTTTATTACAATATCATCATAGTGAAACAGAGCAGCTTTACTCACTTGTGCTATGCTTAACATTTGAATAGTAAAGATAATGTTTCAAAATGAAGACTTGAGCTGGTTACTAATTCCTTGCTGTATAGTACCTGCACATATCCACAGCAAAAAATGTCACCTCACCAAGGATAATTTTTCATTAGTAAATATGATACTATTGATGATGATAATATTTAATTTCCAAGAGTGTTAAATATCTTTAAAAGGTAAGAATGTATTCTGTACATCTTAAAGTACTACATAATACTACACATACTCAGTACTAACACTCTTGGCATGGGTGCTGTAGACAGAGATCACAGTGTGCTTTCCTATATTTGGCTAACTTACAGTATCTTTTTTTTCTAAATACACTAAAAAATTAAGTAAATTGGAAACATAAATGTTTACTCCTCCAGATAACATAAATTGCTTTCATGTTACAACATTTAACATGCATTCCTTTGAATTGGTCAATGTTTGCCAAGAACAAAGTAAATGACAACCATTCACATATCAGTTCTCTATTGTTCTGATTACAAGCTTGTACATTGGGATGATTCATGGTTTACTTGCTTTTCAAGTCACAATTCTGAGCAGCATCATTTGTCTTCTATCAACAACTCATGCTTAGCCCAACAGTCTGCATACTGATCTCTTATATTTCATATAATTTCTAGTCTTCAAAAGCCTAATTCATATAGTTATACCTTTTGTTTTGTTTTATTTTTTCTTTTCAGTACTGGGGACCTAAACCCAGGGTCTTGTGCCTGCTAAGCAAGTGCTCTACTGTTGAGCAGCACTACCAGCCCCTTTTTATTTTTTTTATTTTGAGTCAGGGTCTCACTAAGTTGCACAGGCTACCTCTGGCCTCAAATTCACAATCCTCCTCCCTCAGAATCCCAAATTGCTGGTATTATAAGCATGTGCCACAGTGTCTGGCCAGACTGTTACATTTTAAAATAAACGATGCAAACGGTTTTAATGATTTTTGTTTATTTGGTTGGTTGGTTGGTTGGTTTTGGTACTGTGAGGTTAAACACACAGCCTCACACATGCCTTTGCAAGTGCTGTACCACTGAGCTGCACCTCAGTCCATTTTTTTACTTTTTATTTTGAGACAAGATCTCGCTAAGTTATGCAGGCTACCTCTGGTCTTGGACTTGTGATCCTCCTGCCTCCACCTCCTGAGTCACTGGGATTACAGGTGTGAGCCACTGTGCCCAGCTTAATGTGTTTTATATTTATATCTACTTCTCCCTCAGAATTACTCCATTAAAGGTACAGAGTAGTTCTTTATCCATGCAAGGTACAGAGTAGTTCCTTTAATAAATTTTGTCCTGTGATCATTATTGTATACATTACTGCATCCATTTATATTTTACACATCAAAAGCTAATCCAATTCTGGTAGACCCAGATGAGTTAGAAACAGGCTTTAATTAGATGAGAGAAAACAGATAATAGAATGGGGATGACCTCTAAGAGATATATCTGCTGATTCGTATTTTCACTCAGGAAGTGTGTTATGAATGCTTTTTATGTTCTTGGGACAGGGATGCACCTAAGATACATTCTCTGCCTTCAGGTAGAACCAAGGTATTGAGGAGCAAGCAACAAAAATCATTATAACACAAATGGGGGTGATGGAGAAAGGACATAAGGAAAAGGTATGGAAATAAACAAACAAAAATAATGCCATCCAGAATAGGCAGATCCACAGAGAAAGTAGATTCATAGTTGCCAAAAGCTTGGGGAGGAGGGGAAGGAACCTACTTATAACAGGTAATGGGATTTATTTTAGGAGTGAGGAAAATGTTATATATTTAAATAGTAGTGTTAGTTGTACAACCTTAACTGAACTTTATTGCCTAACAATTCTAGAAGATAGGAGTTCAAAATCAAGGTGTTGGCAGGACCATAATCCCTCTGAAACTTGTAGACTAGAGTCTTTCCTTACTTCTGCCTTGCTTCAGCTGGAAGCCATCAATCCTTGACATTCCTGGTTTGAAGCTCCAGCATTACAGTGTCTGACTCTATCACCACATGGTATTGGCCCTGTGTATTTGTTTCCAAAATTCCCTCCTTCTGCAAAGAAGAGTGTTTGGACCTAGTTATAATAAGTTATAATGGATCTATGTAGTTTTTAGAAGTTTGCTTTTAAATTCTTAGGTAAAACACAGTGTTCTAAATTTTTGAACAGGAAATGAGCTGAATGAACTACATATCAAGAGAATAAATATGCCAATAACTGGTAAAAATAATTGAATTTAAGGCAAAATGTGATAAACCAAAAAGGAAATGCCAAAGAGAGGATTTTGGAGTGGGGATCCTCAACTTGTATGGGCAATCCATGCCTCTCATCCTTTTCTTAATTCATATTTTGTTATTAGTCTACTTTTAGAGCATAAGAATGGTAGAAATCTGATTTTATGATTATTGTATGAAAAAATATACAGTGGAAATATATTTTGTATTGCTTACCAATAAAAATACAGAAAGTAGAGCACTTGGAGGATATTTTAGGTGACAAAATCTTCAGAATTTGATGATGAACTAAATATCCTAGAGAAAAGGATGCAAAGAAGGGCTTCTGGTTTGTGGTTTGCATAAATAAATAGCTTCTTTCCTCAACTAAGGACTGCTCAAGAAGAGTAGTTTAGGGTTGCAGAGACAAGAGAGAGCGTGAGTTCTGTATAGTACCTGTTGAATTTGAGATGCTTCTACTGTACATAATAGTGATATCTAAAGGATCTGACAATCATATGTGAATCTTTATATATAAGGGATAAGTGGAATTATGAATGTAGATAAGATGACTTACAGGGAGTATAGAGTATGATGAATGAAAAGATGTAGGCACAAACCTTGAAAACCTCTAAGTTAAAGATTAACTGTGCTAATGGTTGCACTATTTTGTAGATATATTAAAAACTATTGAGTTTCACACTTTAAGTTGAGGAATTGCACTGTATGTTCATTGTATCTCAATAAAGCTATTAGTGCAAACCAAAAGAGATATGGGGCTTTCCACAAGATGGTTGGGATGGAGTTGTTGAGGGTAGTCAAGGGTTGGAATGCTTTGAATGTGTATTGCATCTGGCAGCCATATTGGCATAGGTAGAGTAGTGAATGAGAAGTGTTGATGTGAGCCAGTGAGGGTAGACACCACTTCTAGGATATCTGAGAATGAGAGAGATGTTGAATGTACACAAATCCATCTGAAGGAAGGGTACATGCTCCTAAAAGCCAACTCCCCACTTATACCTTGGGTCCTGTTAGGAGGAAAAGTTTTCCTCTACCAAGTTAGGTGTCAAAGTTGGGGGATATAAATTAGCTGACAATAGATTAACTGAACAAAAGATAAGGTTTATTCCACATGTGTGCAGAAGTAGCTCAGGATGAACAACTCAGTGAATCACCAGAAATAAAGGCTACTAACTTCACAAAGGGAGGTGGCAACAGTGGTGAAGTATAGAAAGTTCCATTAGGCTTTGTGATGTTAATGGAATGGGCAGGCAGCTCTTTCCTAGCTGGAAATTTCCCTCTTGGGGGTGGAGTTAATGGAAACTGAATTCACACTTCCTGGTGCTAAGGACCAATTTCTTCTTCAAAGAGTAAACTCCATTAGATGACAGTCAATGGCAGCTATATTTTGAGGAGATTCTACTCAGTTTAGATAATGTTTCTTTCTGCAGCTGCTGTCTGTTCAGATATTTTTAGTTTAAAATAAGCTCTATACCACTTTCATGTCTTCAGATTCATTCAATTCCAATCCCTTTACCCGGTATGGACAGGACCCTTATGATACAAGACTCATGAGGCACCATTCACACAGATGACAAAGTGAGGGTCTCCATGGAGACCATCTTTCCATTGAGCATGGTGCGGGGCCCTGTACATGGATGTCACTGCTGCAAATATCTCCCCGTGGTCCCAAATCATCAGCTTTGCTGTCTCAACTACATCATCCTGTTAAAGACAGACATGTTGCTGTTCTTTCCAACTTTAAATTAAGTATAATAAGCACTGGATTTTAGTAGAAAAAAAATTAAATATGTATTAGACATTCAATGATACTGTGGAATTACTGAAAACATGGTCATAGTAGACCCTCACCTTCAGGTAAGAATAGATCTCACAAATGCAATGGACACGGAAGGCTTTCTGTTCCTTGCGATTGTACAAAGTACCGCCTTCTCCCACCAGCACAGAGACTCAGAAAAGAAGCAAGCAGGGAGAATTCAGACCAGTGTCCGGGTCAGGCCACTGTCCAGAACATAGAGAAAGTTGAGCACCCATCCCAGGGAACCTGCCCTAGAACTGCCAGGGAAAAACCCTCATGTGCCTAGAAGAGAAACTCAAGGAATAAATGGCAGCTGGGAGCTTCTTCTGGTGCCTTTTGGATGTTGTTGTTGTTGTTAGGTGCTGTCAAATCAGTTCAGGCTCATAACAACCTTATGTACCGTGGAATGAAACACTCCCTGATTCTGTGTCAGGCACATGATCTTACTAATGTTTAAACCCATTGTTGCAGACACTGTGTCAATTCATCTGGTGGAGGGTTTTCCTCTTTTGCATTGACCTGCCATTCTCCCAAACATGATGTCCTTCTCCAGGGATTGGTCCCTCCTGACTACATGTCCAAAATATGTAAGACATAGTCTAGCCATCCTTGCTTCCAAGGATCACTCTGGTTGCACTTCTAGGACAGATCTGTTGGTTCTTTTGGCAGTCCATGGTATATTCAATATTCGTCTCCAGCACCATAATTCAAAAGCATCAATTCTTCTCCTGTCTCCCTTGTTCAATGTCCAGCACTCACAACCATATGATGCTACTGAAAATACCATGGCGTAAGTCAGACACATCTTCATCTTCAATGTGACATCTTCACTTTTCAATACTTTAAAGAGACCTTTTGCCACAGCTTTTCCCAAAGCAATGCGTCTTTTGACTTTTTAACTGCTGCTTCCATGGATGTTGATTGTAGAAACAAGTAAAGCAAAATCATGGACTCACCTTCTTCAGCAACTTGATTACCAGTGTGCACTACCACAGCCGGCATGTAATATAGTATATTGTCTCAAGAAAAAGATGATTTAATTTGGGGTGACTGAAATTTCATGCAGTATTGTTTTGTTAGGTGCTGTCAAGTCGGTATCCGACTCATAGTGACACTCATAGGGTTTTCAGTGGCTGACTGTTTCGGGATTGCCTTGGGAGTGGATTGCCAGGTCCTTCTCCCATTTTTGCGGTGCTGGGAACCGAACTCGGGACCTCAGAGACTGCAGCGCAGCGCTCTACCAACTGAGCTATTTTTAAAAATCCATACACATTAGTCCTTGCTTTAACCTAGTAAATCATGAAATTAAAACTATCAAAGATTTTAAGTATGAGGTTAAGTGTACAATCCTAAACATTAACCATATCACTTACCAGAAACAATTAGCTTTTGGAATAAAAGAGTAAGAAGTTAATTTGTTAGATTTACCCAGTATCATATCTAAATCTAGTATATCTGAAAGCCAATACTCATCCCACTCTGAGATTGAAAATAAAAATAACAGCACATCTTATAACTTAACTACTACTGATAGATTAGACATTTACAGCACATTCTATAATATAGCTAATATTGGTAAGATTAGACACTCATAGACAGCCACAAAATTGCCAGTCCTGCAATTCTATTTGCTGCCTTTCTTTGCACAAAGATAAATATCTTTTCCATTAATGTTCTTGTTAATTGAAAATTAGTTAATGTGTTTCTATAATTGGATGCCTATAGAAGTATACACATTTTAAGATGTATTATCTATGTATTGCTTTTCAGAGTTGAATTGAATTATGGTAACAATGTGTAGTATGATGTTCACTCAAAAGATAATGTTAACCAATGAATGCTAACACCACCACATAACTAACGGGCAAGATGATCAAAGAAAATGGCAGAAGCACGATTGTTTGAGGAGTGCACATTTTGAAGTGATATTTGAAATTCGAGAACATAAAAATACGATGACAACAGAGGCATGAGCATACAACATAACCTTCAACATGCCTAAAAACTACATGCATTCATGATAAGTTTGAGACATGTGTTACTGTGTATCATGTGCACGAGGGGCAATCCAAGAGGCCTCACACAGCAACAAATCCTGCTTCCTCTGCTATGGGAACCACACTGAGCACCTCTTGTAATTGCAGAAGTCAAACATGACTTGTACTTACCTTTTGTTATTGGTAAATACTGGGTATTACAAATTTAAAACAACTTTTTCTTAAAATTTGTATACTTTTTTGTCACCTTCCAAAGATAGATATCACCAAGGAAAAGGAAAGATGATTTTTTTTTAATCTTTTTTGTGGTTATTGCTGTTGTGTTACCATTCTTTGTGAGGAGTTAAATTACTAAAGGACCCAAATGTCAGTGCCTTGCTAATTCCTGGGAAAGTGACTTTCTGAGGCTACTGGGGCTAAGAAAGTGCCAAGTGACAGAGTAGTTCTGCTCTAAGGCATGAATAGATCTTGGGCAAAGTTCCCTATGCTGCTACATTTCCTGAAAGAGCAATGCCTGCTGGCTTCCTGCCCTAGGCATAAGCATGCCTGACATGGTCTTTCCATGTTGTGGCCACAGCCAATGAGTAAGACTGATTTGGCTGGCCTTTATCCCTGGCTCCTAGGACAGAGCCACCAGACACTTGAAGTTTCCCAAGTGATATAGTCATTGTTATTAATAGTAGCCCCCTCTGACCACACTTAAGTTTATGCTAACAACATGACCCATGGCAAGCTCCTAGATAGTTTCAGGAAGGGAGCTGGCTGTGATGAAGAGATCAGCCATATGATTAAAGGGTTTGGGCTTTTCACCACATGTCATGTCATCAGCCTGACTTTCCAACCTCTGAGGAAGGGACAGGGAGCTAAGGATTGAGTTCATCAATCCTATAACCAATGATTCAATCAGTCAAGTCTATGCAATGAAGTTCCAATAAAAATTCTGGACAGAGCTGAGGATGTAGTTCAATGGTAGAGTGCTTGCATAGCACACATGTGCAACACCCTGGATTTGATCACTAGCACTGCCATTAAAAGAAGAAAAAAGAAGTGAAAAAATAATAGTTACACTGGGCATGGTGTCATGTGCTTATAATCCTAGCACTTAGGAGGCTACAGCAAGAGAATCTCTTGAGTCCAAGAGTCAGAGACCAACCTGGGCAACATAGCAAGACCTATATTTTGAAAAAAAACAAAAAAGGAAATGTGATGGGATTTCAAAATTTTACATATTATTTTAATACATAAATGTGTTATTTTGATTACTTGTGAGACTGGCTGAGTATTTCTGTTTGTTTGTTTTTAAGACAGGTTCTCACTATGTAGCGTAGGTTGGTCTGAAACTGAGGATCCTCCTGCCTCAGCCTCCTGAGTGCTGGCATGCCAGGATGAGTATTTTTCAAGTCCCTTAGCCAATTATAGTCCTTTTTAAATTACTTGCTCTAAGTATTCATTGGGATACTATTTTACTTTATTTGTTAAATATGTTATATGTTGTACATATACATTGATTTTTATTAAAGACTGACCCTATGATGTTACGGTGTTAACCCTTCATATTTTTTTTTGTTGTTGTTATTGTTGTTTTATTTTCTAATTGTTATGTTTTAAAATGTTAAGTTTGGGGGATTTTATTTTACTTTATTTTATTTTATTTTTATTTTGGGGATGGGAGTCTGACTATATAGTCCAGACTTTCTATGTAGCCCAGGCTGTCCAAGAACTCAAGATCCTCCTGCCTGAGCCTTGCAAGTGCTGGGATTACAGACATGCACCACTATGCCCAGCTGAGGATTGGTCTTTAGGAAATAATTATTTAAACATTTTCATTTGTGATTGTACAATGGAAGTTGAGGTATACTGCTCAGAATGCTCTTTTAGAAGGGACTCTGTCCAGTGACCAAGAGTATATTTAACTGATGAACTGTAGCTGTTAGTTCCTTCAGGTTTTGCCTTAGTTTTTGAGCTAAGAGCACATTTATTTGGGGGTTAGTCCTCAGCTGATGACTAAGCAAGGTGGTAGTATAAAGGCTTAGCCATTTCCACTCAACACAGGACTCCTCTGAATGGGCATTTTTTTCCTAATGCAAGAGATTCAGGGCAGTTTCCCCAATAAAAATGTCACAATCACTTGCCCAGTTCTTAAACCTGAGCTGTTGTCCAGACTTGGAACCCAACAAGCAAAAAGTGGCTGAGTCCCAGAGGAGAGAGACCCTACAACACTATCGTAAATATATACAACATTACCTCCTTTAGCTTTTCCCCAAAGGAATCTATGGCCATTTACTCAAGTGAATATCCACTGTGGTAAGAGGAAAACCAAATATCATGAGGACTATTAGAAAAAGAGTCCAATTGTTCACTGATATTTGGAGACGTGGAACTCTTCTTATTAGAGTGAGATCATATAGTAATCAAGAAGTAATGAAGTTTTGTCCAAAGCACAACTTAACAACAGGTCTTCTGGGTTCACAAACCCACACGGTTGCCAATTCCCCAAGCTCTGGAAGTATAATTGAACTTGTACTCTCAGCAGTTAAAAAGTCATGCACATTATGTCATTGGTCTATAGAATAAGAACTATTGATGTGGAAGGCCAAATGGAAGGTTCTTAAACTACCTACCATCAATCCTAGTCAAGTAGTAAATCAAAATACTATTTTGTTGCAGGAAAAAGAGTGAGTGTTCTGGATAAGATCCATTCTTAAAGAAATAAAGGATCTAGAGATGAAGACCCCTACCATATCTTTATTTTAGTTCATCAATCCAGTTCCCATGGACTCTAGGTTAGTTCTCAATATAATTGAAACTCCACCAAGATGTTGAAATCTCCACCAAGATGTTGTCCAATCACAACTGCTATGCTATTTGTGGTATCATTGCTAAAGGATATTAATGTGACTTCATATATGTGGTCTATGGCCATTGATGTGGACCATGTATTACTTTCTATCCCAATTAAAACAGAAAAAAACAATATTCACATGGAAAGTAAAAACCAATTAATTTACCTTTTTGCCAAGAATTATGTTATCTTTTGCCTTCTTTCATAATACAGCAGGAAGTGACATGGATTTCTTGGAAGTGGTAAAAAACATCAAATTGATCCATTACATAGATTGCATCATACAGATCATCAATTCACATAGCATCTAGAAATACTGTTCTAGCCCATAGAATAGGACCCAATGCAGGTAACGACTATACAGTAGTTTCAGGATGTAGTACGTTACTCCTGTCTCATAGGCCTTCATAATCTGGTGGAATTTAGGTATTGGCAGTATCAGTGATGGGAAAATACGTAGTGTAGAGTTTATGGCTAGCCTGTATGGTAAAATCATAATGCATGTCCCTGCAGTTCTGGAACAAGCCCCTATTATCTAGTGCTAAAAATAACATACTTGTTGCAGAACAAGTTTCTGGCATGTTACCAAGTCCTAGTAGAGACAAAAATGTTCAACTACAGAACATAAAGTGATTATATATAAGATCAGAAGCTGGGTCCTCTTGAATACACAAAGCCATAAGTTTGGATAGGCCCAGCAGCAATGCATCATAACATAAGTAGGGCACATCCAGGACCAAGTGTGAGCAAGGCCTGAGGGCAAAAGCAGTTGTATGAATGGGTAGCCCTGGCTTCTGTCAGCCTTAACAAATATAGCAGCACTCCTCTGTCAGCTCATACATATGGTTATGTGGTGATCCCACATGATGAGCTTAAGCTGGAATAATAATGACCTGACTGGCTGGTCAGAGACCTAGAAAGAAAAAGATTGAAAGATCATGGACAAGAGGTTTGGGATAGGCATATATGTATGGACACAAAATGAACACACAGTGAAAAGATCAATGCCCAACAGAAATCACCCATGATGGAACACATAAACAAAATGACTCAGCTGGTTGATTTTAGCCAACCTTTGAATAGCCATTCCACAGCTGACACAATGGTCACTTAAAGGAAGTGGCTGCAGTGACAGAACAGGAGGCTCTATGTGTTTCTAATAGCAGAGACTTCCACTCACCAAACCGTATCTGGTTATTGCCACCTCTGAGTGTCCACTGGCAATAACTGAGACCAATGCTAAGCCCCCAATGTGGCATTATTTTTTTAACAATACAACTGGTGATTTAAGAGCATGTTGGCTACAATAGACCCATTCAGTTCCAGAAGGACCAACAGGGCATGCTCATAAGAACAGATGCCAGCAGGGCACTGTGGCATATATATATGATCTCAGTGGCAGGAGGATTGCAAGTTGAAGACCAGAGGCAGCCTACACAACTTAGCAAGACCTGTCTCAAGAAAACAGAAAAACAGACTGGTGCTTCAGCTCAGAGGTAGAGCATTTGCAAAGTAAATGCAAGGCCCTGGATTTAGTCCCTTAATAATAAAAAAGGAAAAGCGTATATATGCCATTTATAACATGTACTTGCTTTTTCTTACCTCAGCAAACATTGCTATTCTAGGGGTTTATGGAATGCTTAATTCATAGAGAATCCCACACAAATATTATCCAACCAAAGAACTCATTTTATAACAGAAAAGGTGTGGGAGTGAGCTCATATCCATAGGATCCACAAGTTGTATTACATATAATATCACACAGATGCTGCAGGCCTGGTAAAACATGGGGGTGGTCATTGAAGTGCCAGATCTGAGGCAATACCTCCATGAGGGTGTCATACACATTGAACTAGACATAAGTGTAATTTTGTGCCTCCAAAAGGAATGGTTATACATATCATTTGTACCAATGGCCTGAGAAAATCTCTGCATCCTGTTCCCATAACTCTGAGCTCTACAGAGTCAGAGGTTCTAACTCCCACATGGGGTATATTCACTCCAGGAGAAAGGGGATCCCAGTAAGCTACTAGCTATGGCTAACACCCAGGCACTATGGGCTCCTTTGGTCCAGGGAACAACAGGCAAGAAGAGTATCTCCTGCTTATTCTCTGTGATTATCTGGGGGAGGTCAGGCTGCTGTTCCCCAGTGGATGGAACTCAGGTCACATATCGAACTGTCTCTGGGTACTTTTTCCACATAGGCTGGTGCTAAAACCCTGCCTAAGAAGCATGGATTCAGGACCTCAGGTAAGGATTTGAGTCCCACCTAACATAAGCCACCAACATCAGCAGAGGTAGTACCTGAAAGAGTAGGGATTTTAGAACAGATAAAGGAGGATGGAAGAACCAGTTTCATCCTAAAGAGCAAAAGCAGCAATGGGGTAGAGTTCTTCCTAATAATTTCCTCTTAAGTTTCCTGTCAGCCTGCAGCTGCAGCGCTGTGGCATCTGATGCCATCAGATCTCAGAAGCTAAGCAGGGTCAGGCCTGGTTAGTACTTGGATGGGAGACACCCTGGGAACACCAGGTGCCATAGGCTTAAGAAATGGACCCTGCAACCCACTCCCAAAAATCAGTCTGCCATTGAAAACCCTATGAACAGCAGAGAAGCACTAATAATAGTGTTTCACCTGTTGTACGTGGGGTTGTATGAGTTGGACACCAACTCGATGGCACCTAACAACAATGTTACCTCTCAGGGAGAAGACCATCAGAGTTCTGGAAGGGCTGCTCCCTACATTTGTACGGTAAAGTGGATCTAACATGGTACAAAGGGTTTACTGGCAGAGATGGAAATGGTCTGTTGAGACACACTTTTGAAAATGGACCTGCTGCCCAGTTAAAGGGTGTGGTTAGAAGACAACCTCCCCACATAAGTTTTTTTAGTATTGCCCTCAGCTTTCCAACTAAGGTTGTTATAATTCTTAGGGGAGCACTTAGTCACTTACTGAGCAAAAAATTGATTCAAGAGCCCAGCTATTCCACCCAACCTGAGACTCCTCTAATGGGAATCTTTGTTCTAGGTCTGGCCATTGGGCTAATTAGCTTTTTTTTCAATTCCCATTTCCCTGTCCCATTCAGCTTCCTTCCCTTTCCCCTTTCCTGGGTATTATTCATGAATAAGCCCTCCACATTCTAACACTCTTTCAGTGTCTGCTTCCAGGAAAATCCAGCCTATGCCAGAGGATTTGAACAGTTACAAGCTTAGAACATTCTTTCCATTCTGATACTGGAAAAATACTCACAGATGTGAATATGTTCCTATTGGTAGCACTCTGAATAGAATCATGTGCTACAGAGAGGAACTGAGGCCCTCAGCCCAACAGCACAAGAAGAACTGGGGCTGTCAACCCACAGCCTGCAAGGAAGTGAAGCCTTTAACCACACAGGCCTAAGCATGGGGGCAGAGCCCTCAGCCCCAGTGGGGCCTTAAAGACAATCCCAGCTGACAATTTGACTGCACCCCCAGAAGAGGCCTTGAGCAAAAGGTATTCTGTTGAGCTGCTCTCTAGATTCCTGATTCAAAGCCACTGCAATTATGACATGTTTGTAATTATCAGCTACTGCATTGTGGTGTAATTGATTATGCAGCAATAGATAACTAATGCATTCCCCCAAAGAGCAACTACCACCTGCAGGTTTATTTATTTTGCTTATTTGCTTACTTATTTAAATAGGCTAAAAGTTTACTTCTCTCACAGTTAAGAGTCCAGGCTTATATCTGCATGATGTATTTGCCATTGATCACTTAAGTTTTTATGCCTCTGAGAATAGTATTGTGAATATTTGCACATATATTCATACATGTCTATCATATTTTTTGTTAAAGCTATGCACTAGTGTATAAAATTTCCATTGACATTAAGTTTTATAGTACTGAAAAAGTGATAATTATTAGTATATATTATTGTTATTGTTGTTAGGTGCTGTCAAATAAGTGTCTGACTCATAGTGACCCTATGTATGACAGATGAAACATTATTGTCAGTGCTTCTCTACTATTTGTAGGGTTTTCAATGGCTGATTGTTTTTTGGGAGTGGGTTGCCAAGTCCTTCTCCCAAGCCTACAGCACCTGGTGGTCTCCCATCCAAGTACTAACCAGGCCCGACCCAAAATTTGACAGGATGAAACACCACAATGGTATGGCTGCAGGCTATTAGTATATAATAACACTGTTATTTTGTATACATCTTCTTTTATTCTGGACACTATTAAAATACTGATTCTAAACTCTAAAGATAATGTTTCTCGTATCATTTTTCTATTTTTAGTATTATCTTTAACCTTGCCACAGGATCTCCATTCCTTTGTAAGTCTTCTCTAACACGAGTATATTGTTGCAAATCGTGTAAGACTGATATATATTTAGTAGCATGATTTTCTTCCTTTGTTTCATTATTCTTATGGTATGCTACCTCACATCTTTTAATTTCTATTTTCAGGTTTCTCCTCATTTATTCAATCTTTTAATGTGGGAGTACCTCAGAGGTAAGTCTTTGGACAACTTCTATCTTCATTCCTGTAGTGTGTTTACTTATTTATGACCTTAAATACTATGTACAACATGTTAATGACCAAAATGTAAACATGGAGTCTGTACTTCATGACTCTTAATATACATTCATCTATTTGTTACTGGGGCTGGGTTTTAGCTCAGTTGGTAGGGGGCTGTTCCACACTGTCTGGGTACCTGGGTTCGAGCCTTAGCACTGTGAAAATGGGAGAAAGTTGTGGCAATCCACTCCCTAAGCAATATCGAAACAATCAGCCACTGAAAACCCTATGAGGGTCACTATGAGTGGGATCTGACTTGACGGCACCTAGCAACAACAAAATTTGTTATTATCACTTCAATTTCTAAAAGGCATCTCTAATTTAATATGTATATAACCAAATCTTCCTTCCTCATAGTATATCACATCACCATCAATGGTCACCCTATCCTTTCAGTAACACAAAATATATATCTTTCTGTGCCAGGATTGGTGGTGCATGCCTGTAATCTCAGTACTTGGGAGACTGAGACAGGAGGATTGCTAGTTCAAGGCTGGCCTGGGCCATATAATGAGACCCTATCTCAAAAAAAAAAAAAAGAAAGAAAGAAAAAATGAAAGAAAGAAAGAAAGAAAGAAAGAAAGAAAGAAAGAAAGAGAAAAGAAATTATTTCTCTCATAGTCTAGGAAATACAATCTATTAAAAAAATTATATAGACCACTATTTGCCCAGAATCTGAGCGCTTCTTATCTGCCTTCATGAACATTAGTCCGTTTTGAGTATACTTTTCTCTCACTTAAGCAGGGTTGGGGTTTACCTCAATTGGTAGAGCGCTGCTCTACATACTCTGAGGCCCTGGGTTCAATCCCCAGCACCATAAAAACAGGAGAAGGACCTGGCAATTCACTCCCAAAACAATCAGCCATTGAAAATACTATGAACAGCAGAGAAGCACTGACGTAGTACCAGGCATGGCACAGGGTCAGAGAGTGTTTCGTCTGTTGCACATAGGGTCACTGTGAGTTGGACCCAACTCCATGGCACTTAACAACAACAACTTCTTTTATTTGGATCACCATAGATACACTAACGTGATTTCCTGCTCCCATTCTTGCCCTGGTAACTTTAATAAGGCAAAATTTAAATATGATTTCATCTATTATATGCTCAAATCTTTCCCATCACCGTCATCAACTCAAAAAGGCTCGTAGATGATCAGCCTCCTAATCTTATGGATTTATACACCCCATCTAATACTCTACTTGTTCTATCTTAGCCACGTTTGACCTCTTTGCTGTTCCTTAACACAGCTAGGTGTGCTCCCGCTGCAATGCCTTTACAGTACTCACTGCGCCTTCTGCCCAGACCACATTCCTTTGACATACTCTCACGAATTGCTGCATTACCCTTTCATGTCTTTGCTTAAATACCACATTCTTAGGCCATCTCTAGCCACTTATTTTAAACTGCAAACCAGCTCCCCAACCCTAGAACTCCCTTTTTCCACTTTTCCCATTTCTTTTATTCTATGGTTGTTTCCACTTTTTGATAGAAGGTATAAATGGTTCACTGATGTTTATTATATATCTCTTTTTATCACTACTTCAGTAGAAAGTTCCAGGGGTAGGGACTTTTACCTGTTTTGGTTACTTTTTTATCTCAGTCTTAGAATTTACTTAATACATATTTATTGAATCAATGAACATATCAATTAAGAAATACCAAGTACCAAAGGTAATGCCTAGAAGAAGAACTAAAAACAAAAAAAAAAAAACTGTAAGTCACTGCTATTAATGAGCCTGGACAGCAAAGGGTCTGGGGAGGGGAGTGCTTTTCTTTATAAACCCTCTTATACTATTAAATTGTTTTTACCATGTGCTTGTATTACTGTGATAAAAATTCAAAAAACTTTTAAATAAGCTACTATGGCTGGAAAATCATAGGATGATAACAATACAGGCAGCCTAGCCAACAATTTTCTTTATAGTAAATTGCTCTAAATCTGTTTTGAGAGCAAACTATTGAATCCGCTAATGGTACACACAGATGGTACAAAACAATAAACTTCTTTTTGGTGTTGAGTGTAATTTTAAATAGAGTATCTTTTATCATGCTTTAAAGTGATTTCAATCTATTTATATGATCAAGCATTATATTATTACATTAAGTTCCACATATTTCACAATGGGTATAAAATGTTCAGGGAGGCCATCATTCAAATTTTATATAAAATGTTATTTATTGATTCTTTAAATGTGAGTGGAAAATAATAGAAATAATTTTTCATACATAGATAACTGGCATATGTGAATGCTTGCTAATTTGAGGAGGGAGATAGAAAGGAAAGGATGGAAGTAACAAAAAATAATTTCGTCTAAGGCTGCAAATGACATAAATTCAAACAATTGCTTTTTCAGAGTCCTCAGGCTTGTTTCTATTCAGCATTTGCTGAGCTTTAGAGAAGGCTGAATCCCACCATGGCAAACTGCCATCTTTGTCAGAAGCAAAGAGCTGTTTACATTCAAGGCACATAATAAGTGCAATGTGAAGTAAAAAACAGTGTGAGTTCTATTATGGCTGATTAGCCCATTGTACACTGTTACAACTAACATCTTCCTTGTGCTAAAAATAGTGTGCAGTCACGGGACCTCAAGCAGCATGATCCATCAGGACTGTACTCTTTCTTTCACAAGATTGCCAACAAAAGCTGCCTCTAACTCCCCAGAAAAATAAAAGGGCTGCTTATTCACTTCAGTGCCCTCCAAAATATGTAGTTTATCTGAACTGTTAGGAACCCTTCCAGAAAATGAGGTACAGAGAATGCACAGCTTCTGTAAAGTAGATCTGTCTTCTTGGGAGTTTCCTTTTAATGGACCAGATCCTTAATATGAACGTCATAAAAGGCAGTTAGTTGCTGTTAAAGTTGCATTGTTAGCTGCATCTTAATCACAGTAGTGGTAGAATTAGTGCATATTTTGACACATTGGCTACCAGTAGCCCAAATAAATACATAAATCTAAATGTTTGAGGTGACAGAAACAGGAGACAGTAGTATGAATAAACTCTGAGTCCTAGGGCATTTCATCACCAAGTCAATAGCCCTTCTCCTTGAAGGTGAGAAAACAAACTGCTTTCTATTCTACTGAAAGCCTGGAAGAATTTGCACCACAGTAATCCTAAATCCAGAGGCAATCTATTAAGAACTCAGCATTACCAATGCTGAGACTCAACTGATAAGCACATTCTCCCCCTCTCCACCCCGACATTAATCCCCTTAAAGACTGTGCTAAGTAATGAAAGGGTGCCGTGAAAGAGCCCCTCCTTTTTTTATTACAACCATATAAATTGCTTGTGTAGATGTTTCATTAACAAACTGCTGGACCAGGGTTTACTGTCCTTTGCCTCCCTCCCCTTGGTCCTCCTGGTATGGTGCTCCTGGGTACAGCATGACTAAATGTGTGATTTACACATGTTTAAGAGAAACATTCCCACACTTGAATGCTACACCATGACAAAGGAAGGGGAGGGGCTGAGAGAGAAGTGTTGAACCTATTGTAGACTTTTTAATTTACAATTCTATCTTTTTATGGGTTTTAAAAGATAAATGACTTCCACCCATTTATCAGTGTATGTTTCATTTCTCAGCGCTCTTTCTAATAAGTACTGGTCTCTATGTAAGTGTCCTTGACCAGATAATTTGCAATTAGTCCTTCTGAAGGCATAGTAAAATTCTCCAATATTGTAAGAAGAAAAATAAGATAACTTCCAATGTGGACTCAATGTGCAAAGAACCCTTCTCTGAACAACAGAGGCCAAAATAAATAGATACCTTCACTTTGAATCATATCAGATATTTTGTAGAAATATACATCCTGTGTTTTTTCTTGGTAGCCATCTAATCTAATGTGTGTCCTAACTAATCTAGTAAATCCTAACACAATGCCTACATTATCTGATTTTTAAAATGTGGCATCTTGATATAAAATGAACTTTCAGATACCAAGATATGCCCATGGCACCTAGTGAATTAGTCAATATCCAGTAACAAGATGGATTGATGCAATTTGAACAGATGGAATCAATCACTTAAGAGTTGTTTAATTTAAATCATGATAAGAAAAGCAGGTTATCACATCAAAACAACCACTATTGGGCCAAATTCTTAGAAAATGCATTTACATTGATTGTATTCTGAGAGATTCCAAGTTTGAAAAGTTAATATAAAAGGAAACCAAATAGAAATGTAGCCTCCTTATAATACCAGGGTCTTGCCCCAAGTGTCATTCATGTAATTTCAGTTCCCTGAGAGGATGCTGGCCACACAGCTGGAGTCACTCAGTTTGGGGAAGTGCCCTATTTGGGTCAATGTGTATAGTTTTATCTCCAGCCACAACCATGCTCTGGTTTCAAAGTGAATAGATTCATTTGGATCAAGAATGCCCTGGGGAATAAAAACTTAAATGTATTCAACCTTAGGAAGAGCTGAAAACATCAATATCTTCATAAAGCCACTTTGATTTGTATTGACTTTGGTTGTACTGCTAATTCATATACATCATTGTTTACTTCACAGAGCTTTTAACATGGCTTTGATTTATAGAAATAGTGATTCAATTGCTACTAAGAAGTGGTGAGCTCAAGACATGCCCCAGATTCTTACTTACTCTCTGATGTGACAAAACTGAAAGAGAAATTCTCTTGTCACAGCATAAATAAATTGCTGTGTAACAGTTTATGCACACTTTTAAAAAAACTTTCATGGTAACAGGTAATAGTAAAGTAGATCATCCAGATGAGGATAATCAATTATCTAAGCATGTTATTGATGTGTTCACAGCAAAATCATTGATTTATACTGGAGCAAAGTCCATGAGCCAGATGCATTTCCCATATAGAAGATCTGGGTCGGGCAAAGAAAATCCCCCGAACCCAACCATGTTCTGTCATTTGCTTAGTGCCAAGCCCTGAGAGGCTTTTATTTACAGGACCCACTTGGGCATATCGCAAAGCTCCATGAATAACCTATCTCTCTCACACAATAATGGAAGCTACATTTGGTAAGAATTTAAGTTTTGTTTGATGCTATATCAGATGGAGACTCGGAAAATTCTTTTCTTGCAGTTCATTTGTTTCTAAGCCATTAAAATAAAAGCTTTTAAACCAAGCTGGATGAGCTGAAGTGACCAGAACTGGATATTTTGCTTATTGATTAGTTCCAAAACTTAAAAGAATGATTGAAATAGTTTGGATTTCCCTATCTTGAAGTTTTATTCAGAGGCACAGTGGAACAAAGCTGTTGAGTTTATCAAGAAAAATGTTCATTGCTCAAAGAATTGCATAAAAGTAACATTTAAGCAGACCCAGAATTCAGAACATAAAAGGACAAAATGAGAATGTGATAGCTGGTCGTACTTTTTCTTGGATCAGCGTGGGCCTGAACACAACATATCCATGGCCCAAGAAAAATTCACAGTTCTGATGGAGATAAACTTGGAAGACTTGAGACAGCCCAGCATCTCACAGTTAATTAAAGAAGTGAGTGAAGGCATAGAGGTTTGTTCCCTTCTGCCTGAATAATTCACCGCCTGTATCCATTATTAAAACCCGTTACTTCACCACAATGATTCCCAGCTCGAGATAGATTGGTCTCAGAACTGAGAGATAAATTGTAACAAGGCCTACAGCTATATTAATAAATTGAAATGAACATTTATTTGCTCATCTAATTAGAACTGTAGTTTTTCCAAATAGTGTGGCAATGCATTACGTTGACAGGCAGCACTACCTACCTTCTGTGAGATAAAATGAACAGGAAGTTTTTGCCTCAAAATTGGGGAGTCCTTCATAAAAAGTTCTTTGGTCACTCCTGTTCCTTTTAAACCATTCATTCTACCATGGTGCTCTGCCAATCCTATCTCCCCAGGATTGATAGGAGCTTAGCTTTTGAGGTACTTCCTCAGAGGGCTACAAACACATGTGCATATAGAAAGAGCATTCTTCTTTTGTCCTGTCTCTTTTTTAAGTGTTGCAGGAGGAAAAAAGAATTTGAAGATTTCTCCACCCCCACCCCATCTCCATTTCCCTTCATTAGGATTACAAAGCCTTAAGGCTCAGAAGTTCAAAGGGCTTGGGGTCTTGCAGAGGCAGGCTTGATTCATGGCTCAATCACTAACTTTACACAGCCTCAGTTTCTTCTTCTGCAAAATGAAAATAGTAATACCATTTACTCAGAGTCCATATGTACTTTAGAAAGAATGTCTATAGAGTAAGGTACTCATTTGTTGTTGTTGTAGTTAAGTGCTGTGGAGTCGGTATCCGACTCATAGCGACCCTCATAGGGTTTTCAATGGCTGACTGTTTCGGGATTGCCTTGGGAGTGGATTGCCAGGTCCGTCTCCCATTTTTGCGGTGCTGGGAATTGAACTCGGGACCTCAGAGACCGCAGCGCAGCACTCTATCAACTGAGCTAAATCCCAGCCCCAAGGTACTCATAGAGGGTTCTTAATCAATGATGAGTACTATTGTTATTCAGCAAATCTTGTTCTTCCTTGTTTGCAAATTAGATTTTAAAAATCGTTTGATCGCATTAGTATGGAAGGGCCTTTATGTAACACAGCTAGCTCTCAATTTCTGAAGGACAAAACTGAATAATATTATATCAACATAAAATTTTCTTATTATGAATGATTTCCATAGCAAAATACCTGTCTCCTCCAGCTAGATTATAAAATCTCAGGCAGCAGGTCTTATGTCTTCTCCCTTACCTATATCGGGCCCAGGACATAGTAGGTGTTTGGTAGTTGGGTTTGTTTACTATAATAAATGTGGCTATTATATAACCTCTTGTGAAATAAACACTCTTCTGTGTGCCCAGTGACACTGAAGCATATAAAGTTTGGAGAAATTGGGCCTTCACACAACCAATTCAATCTCATGCCTCTCCACACTATTGTCACTTGTTCTCCTAGAGACATCATACTGTTTCCTTCTTAAAATTAGCAAAAATTATAATTATCAAATACTCATTCCAAATTGGAGCTGAGATTTAGCTCAGTTGTTAGAGCGCTGCTCTGCAGCCTCTGAGGTCCCTAGTTCGATTCCCAGCACCATAAACATGGGAGAAGGACATGGCAATTCACTCCTGAGGCAATCCCAAAACAATCAGCCATTGAAAACCCTATAAGGGTCGCTATGAATCGGAGACAACTCGATGGCACCTAACAGCAATAGCAGCAACATTCCAAATTGAAGTCCAGTAATAAATCTTAGCACTTTTCCTTTCATATGATGTGAAATTTAAAATAATTTCTGGGTTGTCAAAATAAATATCTGCTCCTTTAATTTGCTTTTCACTTTGTAGATAAGGTATGGAATTAGTGATGATTTCTTCTTTGAGGCTACCTTGCTGAGACTGTACATTATAAGAAACAGCATTGGACTTGGTTTGAGAGAAAGAGCACTTCTAATTTTTGTCCAGCATGTTCCAACACTGCTGAGAATAATAAACTTCGGTAAGTTTGAAACCCTTTTTGTGAGTAAAATTTAGAAATAGGAAAAACTAATTTGTAAGTTATTAAATGCATTGCTAAGTGATTTTATGATGTTCGTTTGCAATGGATTTGCTTCTAGAGTAAGAGTATAAATTTAAAAAATCAGTATCAAGTTACATATTACTTAAGCAAATAAGCAAATAGAGTATATTTTTCTGCAGTGAGCTCATAATCACTTAAAGCTAAAGGAAGCAGGCTTTGGTTTAGATATTCTTTGAATAATTCCTTATGCCATATACTCCCCGTGTAATGATAATATTTAAAATATATATATTAGAACTAAATAATTTTTATAGATTTTAGTGAATCTTTTTCTATTTAAAATGAGTGCAAATTTGAAATTAAACATCCAGGATTGGGGATGTAGCTCAGCGGTTGATCATGTGCTTAACATGCATTAGACCCTGAGTTTGATCCCCAGCACACACACACAAAAAAACATTAAAAGTAAATTGAGTATAGAGGTTGACAAAGTAAAAGGTAAGAGTCTTCTTCATACCAGTATGAAGTCATTCTTCATACCAGTACAAATAGTTCCACTATAACATTATTCATATCTTGTAAACATTAGTCATAACTCATTGTATAAATTTCCAGAAACTTCTATACATTATATACATACAATTCCATACAGTTGTATGGATATGTTTCCTGTTTTATTCTGTTTTATATAAATGAGCTTATGCAAATGGAACATATATATTGCCCTATAATTTTTTTTAAAAAGTATCTTAACATTTTGTCTTGGAGATCTTTGCACATATAGTTATCTCCTTTGAAGGGCACATAATTTTTTAGATAAATAATACCACATTGCATTTAAGCATTCTCCTATGGATGAATATTTACGTTTGTAATTTTTTGAAACTGTAAATAATGACCAGTCTTATGTTCACATAAGACTGAACACACTATGTTCACATAGTGTTTGAATGAACTTATTTGTAAAATGTGTGGCTTAAAAAATGGACATCACTAGTTTTTCTTCTCAAAATGTAGATTTAAAAAAAACTTTTCTACTCTTTAGTAGGGTCCTTCTACAATTCAAGGCATATAATTGAATCTAGTCAAGTCACAGTAGATTATTTTAATAACTAGATATGAATTATAATTTAATGACAATTATACTATTTGATAAATGTAGTGTTTGCTCATTGATTAGATAATTAGCAATGCATCCCTTTTAAGACAGAATGAAATGTTTCACAGTGCCTCATCTGAGCTCAGTCAGTGAAATACAGTCTTCAGGAAAAGAATTTTAGATGTTAATTAAAACTAATCCTTGAGACACTTCCATTGTATTAATCCAGTTTCCTTTGCCATAAAAAAATAACTGAGGCTTCATACTTTGCAGAGAAAAGAAGTTTATATAGCTCACAGTTCTAGAAGTCCTAGAGCATGGTGCCAGCCTCCTCATGACCCTGTGAGAGGCTTATAGCAGGTGGCATCTTAAGGGCAGTACCACATGTACCAGGATCACATGGCAAGATAAGAGGCTGAAGACTAAAGGGGCTGGTCTTGCTCCTTTATAACAACTCACTCTGTCAGGAAGCAGCTGGGTTCCCAGGAGAACTATTGTAATCCATTCTGAAGGGAGTACCTACAATTATTTAATCAACTTCCAATAGGCTCCATCTCTAAAATGTTCCACCATCTGCCACACTGGAGACCAAGCCTCCAATATATGAAATCTTTAGGGGACACATTCAGACCATATGCAAACTGTAGCATCTACTATCATAAATTCCTTCCAAAGAGTTTTTAGATTTTGTTTTCCCTGATTGGAATTGCCAAAGAACATTAATGAAAAAGCAAAATACAAATATAATGTGCTAGCACCTTATTAAAGTTACATTACAATTTTTTTATGTATGAAACCAGAGGAAACTTAAGAATGGTACATAGAGATTTTCAAGGCTGGATTTGTAGAAGAACAGAAAAGGGTTGCAAAGTATGGTACTATGGGGGTAAAGGAAACTTCCTCTCCACTTTATGAAGGTTCAATGAATGAGTCTCTGGGATAAACTGGCAATAGATTAACAGGAGAATAAGTACGCAAGTGTATTGTAGGCATACACATAAGGGTATCACAAGAAAGAAAAGTGAGTGTGAAAAACCCAACGAGATTTAGAGGCTTATATTCCTTCTTGATTGGAGAATGTGGACACAGTTTTAGCGGGAGAGAAAATCACATTCACAGGGGATGAACAGCCTGAAAAACAGATAGCAACGTGGGACAAAATTCATCTGGACTCTGGGTGTGATATCACCTGTACTCTTCTATTCTTGCAAGTTAATCTTTCCTGCTTGATGAAATCATAATGACAGAGCTGTGATACTTGCAACCTTTCTGGAAGAAGCTCTCTGAGAAAGCTAAGAGAACGTCAGAGACTGTACTTCAGAAGAGACAAGAGGGACAAATGGCAGAGAGATGAGAGATGGTCAGAGAGACCTGGATTTGGAAATTTCTTTTTTAGTTCAAAGTGACTTTGTGATATTTTCTGAGCCCCAGTAAACAAAAGTGTATAATGGTTTCCATCTTGTGTAGACAAGTACTTAGGTTTTCAACATCACAAGGGGCAGTTTCAGTTCTTTACCACCTTCCACAGTCCTAGAATCTATGACTTTCAGCTAAAACTATGATAGCCCAAGTTAAAGATTTTGAAGTTCAGCAATGGCCATAAAACTAAATTCTGTCTAATGAGATAGATGTAGAAATAATGTGTGCAACTTTCAGAACATAAACCTGTAAAGGAAGAGAGTGGATTTTCTTTACATCCTCCTCCTTCTGCCAGCTAAAATATCCATGTGGCTGAAAGTCATCTTGGATCTTTGCACTAAAGAAAATATTTTGGATGTGAAGAAGCAGTAACCCCACTTGTCTGTCAGTTTGTCATGCTGTGGGGGCTTGCATCTTGCTGTGATGCCGAAAGCTATGCAGCAGTATTTCAGATACCAGCAAAGCCACCTATGGTGGACAAGTTTCAGCTGTGCTTCCAGACTAAGACAGACTAGGGAGAAGGACATGGCAGCCCACTCCCAGAACAATTAGCCACTGAAAACCCTGTGCATACCAGAGACATACTGCCAAATACAGTCCTGGAAATGACTCCCCCTCCCCGACCCCGGCCGGGCTGCAAGCCATCCAGGAGACTACCAGGGATGAGTTGCCTCCTCAAAATAGAGTCAACCTTAATGATGAGAATGGAGTAAAGCCCCTGGGATCTCCTTTTGCTGATGTGGCACTACTCAAAATGAGAAGAAACATAGTGGCTACAAAAATGGGCTCAAACATAAAACGATCATGTACATGGCACAGTGTCAGGGAGCATTTTATTCTGTTATACTTAGGCTCACTATGAGTCAGATCCAACTTGAAAGCACCTAACAACAACAAAGAGTTGGGGTTTAGCTCGGTTGGTAGAGTACCTCTCTGCAATCTCTTAGGACCTGTGTTTGATCCCCAGCACCACAAAAACACAGAAGGACCTGGCAATCCAATCTCAAAGCAATCCTGAAACAATCACTCACTGAAAATCTTATGAGGGTCTCTATGAGTCAGAGGAGACTTGACCACACCTAACAACAACAACGTTTTAGAAAGACAGCTAAGGTAGTATCTTCAAAAGAGGAAGACCTCTTCAGACAGGAAGGGAAAAACATTTTAAACCTACCATCTCCAAACACTGCAGGGGCCATTTGGATAGTAAATGCCTTCACATACTTGCAAAAACTCAAGTGAAAGGATCACAAACCTTTGTATATATGCATGCATTGCTGTTGATGGTGGTGTCTGACTCATAATGACCCTACCCTATGTACAGGTGAAACAATATTGTTAATGTTTCTCTGCTATTCACAGGGTTTTCAATGGCTGATTGTTTTCTGGGAATGCGTTGCCAGATCCTTCTCCCAAGCCTACAGCACCTGGTGGTCCCAGGTGGTCTCCCATCCAAGTACTAACTAGGCCTGACCCTGCTTAGCTTCTAAATCTGACATGATCTGACACCACAGTGGTATGGCTGCAGGCATAAGCAAGCAAGCGTAGATGAAACAAAATGCTAGTTAATCTCTAATTTTGAGGGCTGGGATTTAGCTCAATAGGTAAAGTGTTGCTGCACACTCTCTGAGGACATAGGTACAATCCACAGCACCACAAGAATAGGAGGACATGGCAATCCACTCCTGAGGCAATCCTGAAACAATTAGCCATTGAAAACCCTATGAAGGTTGCTATGAGTTGGACCCCACTCTATAGCACCTAACAGCAACAACAACAACCTGAAGATTATGTCAGGTCTTGCAGATTAAGGGCTCAATTCTAACAAGAACATCCCTACTTTCAATGCCAATTACATATCCAGCCTACTTGTAATTTTTTCCCAGTGCTGGTGATCAAACTCATGGTGCTAGGCATGGATGGAACCCAGGACAGAACCCACTCGTATGCTACGTAAGTGCTCTGTCAATGAGCTACATCCCCAGCCCCAGCTACCTGTACTTCTGATAGACTGGTTACAACTCCCTCCATGAATGCAGTTTATTTGCTAAGACTACTCACACTGAGGAAACCACTTCTTATATTTGCCAGATTATTATAAAGGATATTACAAAAGGGATGAAGCCAGATGAAAAGACAGGGTGAGACATGGAGGGGTGGGGAGCAGAGCTCTTGTGCCCTCTCTGGGTGAGCCACCTCCCAGAATCTTCTCATCTATAACCACTCAGAAACTCATCAAATCTTGCTGTTCAAGAGCAGTTTTCATAGAGTATAATCTCTAGCCCACTCTCTCCTTCCCAGAGATCAGAAAAGGGGGCCAAAGTTACAACCCTGGGATGCTCTAATCACGTGGTTTGTCTGGTGACTGTTCCCATCCTAAGGCTATGTAGGGGCCCCACACTCAAGTCTCCTCATTAGCATAAACTCAGGAGTTATCAAAGATACTCATTATAAATAACAAAAGACCCTTCTATCACTCAGGAAATTCCAGGAGTTTTAGGCACTGTATGACAAGAACCAAGGACAAAGACAAATATATGTCACATTATGTACAGCATGCACATGTCAAACTGCTCTCTGAGAAAAGGAGAAAAGGAAAGAGATAGGCGACCAGTAAATGGAGTGATGTGAGCTAATCACACTCTTTCCTTGAAACCCTAGGCGCTGGAGTGAAGAATTTAAATAAAGCATGCAGGGTTTCCAGCAGACTGTTAGTGATGTCCTATGGTCACTATCATCTTTCTCCTTCTGGGAATTCAATTTGTCCCTATTGTGCCACTGTCACGGGTTGAGGAATCTTAGTGGCCATCAAGGCTCTGCCTTTGAAGCAAAGGGTCAGTGCATTAGTACAAAAGGGAATTAATCCAGTGTGCCAGCTCACCAAACGGAGTTTAATTCATTTAAAAGGAATGACCAGGGTTCCTATTCTAGGTTTCCATCTGGACAATCAGAAGGCTCCCTTCTCCCAAACAAGAACTTCATTAATGAATATTCAACGGAAAGTATTACTTCATTGTCAGCTCTAATTGCTAGTTTTACCTTATTAAGTAGAAGCTTTTCTGTGGCTGAGCCTGACATGCATTTGTTTGCACACTGTTATTAGTCAAGACTCAGTGAAGTCTTGTAATTAACACCTCCACATTATCTCATGCAGTGAAAGCAAAGACAAAACCAGATGACTCACTTTGTTTCAGCTTTGCTCTTGTTTTCTGATATAGAAGCACTTAAGGAGAAGTGTAAGCTCATCAGAATGCCATATGGAGCCAACAGAAGCCATAAAAGGGTTTTCAGGAAGCAGTACATGGAAGTTCATTAAGTGAACAACACTATGATCAACATCCTGATTTAAAACTCCGCAACCACTAATGAGTTGTGCAGGTATATTACCTGTATCATACTCAGCAACCATTCCAGGTCACTGAGGAAGGATCCATGTTCCCAAGAAGCAGGGGAGATAACATATTCTCTGTAAGCATAATGAAGTTAATGATTCACATGACAGTTAAATAGCTTTCAGAAATCTTATCAGCTTAGAGATAAAGCAGACCAAGGCAATAACTGTATTTTAATCGTTCCTAACATTGAAAACACTATGTCTTAAAGCTGGCTCCCAGCAGCCTATAATTGATATTTCTGTAGAGAATGGGAGTAGAAAGATAGAGGGGAATGTCAACAGCTCATATTTTAATTTTATATTTGGGAAGAGATCTTTCTCTAAGTACCTTTACTAAAAGTGTTTTCCCAGAAAAAGACATTTTAAAAACCAGGATATCATTTCCTTTAATTTATGAATTTAGCATAATCATCTCATTTTTATTAATTTATTTTGTTCTTCTTCTTCTTTTTTTTTTTTTTTTTTTTTGCGGTACTGGGAGTTGAACCCAGGGCCTCACACCTGCATGCTCTGCAAGTGCTGGACCACTGAGCTGCACCCCCAGCCCATTTTTTAAACTTTTTGAGACAAGGTCTTGCTAAATTATGCAGACTGCCTCTGGTCTCGAACTTGCGATCCTCCTGCCTCTGCCTCCCAAGCCGCTGAGATTACAGGCGTGCGCCACCACACCCAGCTCTTGTTCCTCTTTTTCTATGTTTTGTTTCTGAGTTGCTAAGGATGGAACCCAGAACCTTATTCATATTATGCAAGAGGTCTACCACTGAGCTACATTGCCAGTTTCATTATTTTTAATTTTAAATGCAAAAATACAACACTAAACTTTAACAGAGACTGTTATCTAAAATTTTGACAATTAAATCTATAAAATCAATCACAGTATAAAGGAAAGAATTACTTTTTTCTTGTTTTCAAATGTTTGCTTCCTACAATAATATGAAAAAGATGAAAAGAAGCTACAATAAGAAAAATATATGTGTGTGTGTGTGTGTGTGTGTGTGTAATGGCATAGTGATCTTCTTTACAATGGAAAAGGCCAAAAATGTTGATGGGCCTCTGTCCACATGAAATGTCCAATGTTCCAAAAGCACCCATCAGAATATAAAAATCAAGAACTTCCACACATTGGCTGGCTTCTCTGGAGGTATTGCTGGGGGGCTTGTCACCAAGTATGCCACAAGAAAGCATCCATTTTACACAGTACTTCACATGTCACCCTCATCATCCAAGTCACCACTCTGCAATAACAGCCTATCATTTTGTGCCTGCACATCGGCTGATTTAAATGACTGAGTCACAAATAATAACTACAGCGTTGCGATGTGAGAAAGTTATTGAGCGTGGCAACTTCATGGTTGAGATCTCAGGGGCACTAGCCCAACCTCAATAGTGAAATTTCTGTTAAAACAAGCAGAGGTTTGGGCGGGCGGGGCTTTGGGTGGCATTTTGTATTTGACCTCTGCCTAAAAACACTACGATTAAAACATTTTCCGTTCACACCAGTGTATTTTAGCAATAGATGGTTACTTAGCCCTGCAGGTCCAGTCCTGGCCCAACGTTTAGGTTTCTGTATATCTATTGTACCTTAAAAAAAAAAAAAAAAAAAAGTCTGAAAATAGAAACATGGGCTGCTTTGTCACCATTGAATGGGAAAGCTAATAATAGTATTGCTTCATTGTTTGGCATGGACTCAAGGCTACCTCGGCCAAGGAGCTGAGAGAGCCGCTCCGCAGTAACCAAATCACAAAATTCCTCCAGGGAACGGTGCAGCTTTTCAGAGTATGTTTCATATCCTGGGATTGCTTGGAAAGGAAATAGTTCAGAAGTTGTTTTGACATAAATGTGGTTTGCTTCCAATTTGAAGGTGGGGGGAGGGGCTGGAGAGACAAACCAGGAGGTTGCAGAAGGGATGCAAAAATGTCCTGAAGGAGCCCCTGACAGATGGTGAGAGGGCTGTGCCTCTGTGGCCTGAGGCCTGGCAGGGAGTTGGTCCCTGTGCGATTCCAAGCGCACTCTCAGTGCCGCCTTTCACACTCCTATGATGTTTATTTCTGTCCAACTTTAAAGAATGACCTTTTCAAAACTGCTGCGCATTGTTGACCCACATGCATTTTTGAGAACTCATTTCCCTGAATGCCTTCCTTGTTTCTGCAGAAGAGAGGTCTGTTAGAGAAAATAGGAACAGGCTAAGGAGAAAGAGAATTGGAATGGAAATCTTTCAGGCATTGAGTTCTGCCCGCTATTAATAATTTAGAAGTGTTTTTAATGCCCTGATATGGAAGGAAGGTTTTTTGACACCAAAGGCATCTAAATATTAATTTCAGAGAAATTGGTTGTTACAAGCAGTTAACATCCATTTTGTTAGTTGACCTCCCAGGGAAGGTTAATGCACTAAAATCTGGTCATTAAGTATAGTAACAAATGTTTTTTCAGGGAGGTTATTGCTATCATAAACTCTAATCCATGGTTCACAGCAGCAGCCTCTAGTGCAGTGCTCTGACTAATGAAGAATTAACTATTTCTGAGCAGTTAATAAAGATTTTTTTTCTCCCACCAATCAACATACTCTACATGATCCTTATAATTACCAAAAGCATTAAGCTCTGGGTATGAGTGCCCACATGTCAGACCAGAATTCTACTCCGAGAAATGACAAATAGCAAACCTAATCCCATTTCGCTTATTTTTTTTTTCTAGCATGTTCACTGAAATAAGAAATAATGGGATTCCTAAGTATTAGGAAAAGATGGTCTACTAGGAAGCACTTGCTAAATGAGTATTGATGAGGTCTTTAGTCATGTTTTATTGTGATGGAAGATTCTATACTCTGGTTTAGATCATGTTAGAATCAAGAAGTTAATTGCCTATAAGCAGGGGTTTTTGCTTGCTTGTTTATTTCATTTTGTTTTTCCTATCCTAGAAACATATTCACCCACCAGAACACCAGAGGTGGACTTGGGTGAGAAACACTTATATCCGCCTCCTAACAATAACAAGGAAAAGGTACAACCTAATCTTTCTAAAAAGCCTCAAGGCAGTGTTTTGTTTTTCAATGGAAAGGTCGTGGAGAATTAATTAAAGTCACTTTCCTGCTGAGGACCAAGCATTTGGCTTTACTTTGATAGCTGAAAGAAAGTTGCTCATACCAATTTTTCAGAGATCCACATTTAAAGCAGCACAGCCAAAGCAATGGGTCAGCCCTTAAGAAATAATCTTCTTTTGGAATTAAAGGTCTGAACAACTAACATACAAAGGACTTTTAGATGCCTCTCAAGAAATAGGCTAGAGTTGACAGTATAAAATAAAAAGGTAAGAGTCCCTTGCTTTTCTCTAGGACAAATACTTCTTATTCCAACAAGATGAACCTTCACATTTTACATAAACCCTTTTCCTCTTTTTTATTTTTAACTTAAGTTAAATTGTGTTCTTTTGGACAGTTGCCCCATACTAAACACAAAAGAAGTAAAGAAACCACCCTTAGCAAAACAAAAGGAATATCATCTTATACCAAAATTTAAAAATATTTTCTTTTTGTCCAAGTATCCCGAGTTATGCAAAGTTATAATAACCAGAGTTATCTATGCACATAATGATTTATATGAGCATTATTGATTTGTTTGGCACTCTGCTTACTTGAACATAATTATTAACTTCCTACTTATTAGTGAAAGCAAGTGACTTTGTCTTTCTGAACCTGTTTTCTGATATGTAAAATGATATTGTAACATCCATTTCGTAGAATAGTTATTTGAAATTAGTGATAAAATAAACATGGCATACAGAAAGGCTTAAGACATATTATGAATTCGTTATATACTGAGTCCAAAGCTTTGTGCATTTGATTATAATATTAGAACAACCTACAGAAATCTTTTGAGTCTAAAACTGGAATCAAGTTGGTAATAGAACATAAGCCTGCCTTCTGAGAACTGGAAATTTCACTAAGACCAGCTCATCCATCATGGCCCCATCACTGAACACAAAGCCTTCCCTGGTTGTCACAGCCAGAAATGAGCCTTCCAACCCCTCTGTTCTAATTTGCCTTGTACATTTCTCATACAATTCGCATCCTGTCTTTGCTTGGAGATTTTGGTGACAGATCTCAGATTTGCATCCCTAGCATTTAGTGCAGTAGCCCAAACACAAGGACTAAAAAGGAGTTTCTGAATTTCACTAAGTCTCACTTACGGTAGTTTTTCTGCCTAACTTGTGGTGGGTGAGTAAGTGAGTGAATGACTGACTTTGGAAGCCATCTGTTCTTTCTTTAATCTTCTGCACTGTATCCTCCCATCCCCTTTTTCCCACTCATTTCTAAACTGAATCTCTAGAAATTTGCCCTACTTCCTCTCCACCATTTATGCACAATTGATCAGTCAACAGTAAAAAGGGAGGTAAGAAGCAGGTGTTTGGATGGCTAGGTCATTACTAAACTGGGTGTTTGCAGATCAGGGGTTTCCTGCGCATTGATAAGGATTCTGAATTGAATATAGTAAACAGGAAGGTGCAGATTGAGACTCTATAAAGATGAATCAAATTGCCTTTTGAGTCAGTGCTTTTCCATATTCTTATTGCCATATTCTTCATTGTATGGAGAAGTCACAGAAAAGAGAGAGTAACATTCCAGGATTATTAGTGATTTGCTGTGTTGACCTTCGTCATGCTCTTTAACCTCATTGGATTTTAGTGTTCTCATCAGTAATAGTAGCTGAACTTATTCTAACTACTGCATTGGCTTCCTAGGCAAATCTCATGAGGTAAAAGTATGTAGAGAATTTAGTCAAAACTAGGCACAGCACAGTGGCACACATCTGTAATCCCAACATCTCAGGGGGCTTAGACAGGAGGATCATGAGACAGCCTGTACGATTTAGCAAGACCCTATCTCAAAATAAAAAATAAAAAAGTGTCTGGGGGTGTAGCTCAGTGGTGGAACACTATCCTAGCATGCACAAGGCTCTGGGTTCAACCTCTCAGTACTGAAAAAACACAAAAACAAAAAACTTAGTCAGAGAAGTGCAGTAATACAAAATATTACTAGAACTAGATATTAATCGTGGATTAGATTACCTAGTATAACTTGCTTTTTCTTAATCATTGATGTTATCTGAATCAATATGTTTATAACGGGAAAATTTAGATTTGCCTAAAGACAAAATGTTATTTAAAACAAGAAGAAGCCATAGAAAGAAAGTTTAATAGATTGTTAGAATAGGTTAAGAATATTCGCTGTAGTCCTCTTCATAATTTTCAGAGCTCCCCACATTTACAGTGAATGTTTAGCACATTTGGAATAAAGGACACATTTGAGACAATATAAAATCAAAATGATTTTCCTTTTTTTGATAAGTGGTAGAAATCAAGGCTATTGATATAATAGTCAACCCTTCTCCTAACACGTGCTCTTGGTCATTATTTATCAGTGAGCAAATGGTCTCAGTGACTCCTATCAAATCCCAAACATACATAATTTCCATTCCAACCACTGCTTTGGATCCAGGCTGTCCTGAAGTGCAGCAAATGAATTTAAGTATAGGGTTGACACTGCACTGACGACTAGCACTTTCCTGCACCAGAGGAAGATGAATGTAAATGCTTGAACAAACCCAGTCGGGAGAATAATTGAAAATGGATTCAATGTCTTCATCCTCTGAGAATATGTGCTGGCAAGTGCGCACTTGTAGTTGCTCTTTCATAAAATGTGTATGGGTCTGTTTTGATTCGGAGGCTTCTCTCTGCTGTGGGTAGGTTTCGCAGAGGGGTTCCGGCTTGTAAAGGTTAACCGTGCAGAAATCAAGGCTTTGTGCATTTTTGCAAAGGTCACACTCATCAGCAGTTCCGGAAAGACTGCTGGGCAGGGCCATGGTAACCACCCCACGGCTGAACCACGGCTCTGGGTTTCATTTCCTTAAGAACACGGGTCCAGTTCCTGGTTGTGTCACCAAGAGATAAAGAGCCTGCTCAGTCACTTGAAATTCAATTTGTACATTACTCACATCTAGCCCACCTCTTTCCTTCATGGTGTTTGGCAGCTGCTTGCTGGCACTCTGCATTTCAAATGCCTGAGCTGCAGGAAGCTGTTTAATAAATGGGATAGGTTTTGATTAATGTAACAAGCTGAAAATAGACCATGATGTAATGCATATCTCAGCAGGAATCACAGATCAAATCGGACGGTTCCAAGGGACCATGCTGTAGCAAAGAGTTTTCTCCAAAGAAATGTATTTTTGTTTTTATAGTACTTTGAAGGGTCAAACTGTAGAAGGCATACATTTTGGACTTGGAAGCCTGCCCTGTGGGTCTTTGAATAGCAATTATAAGTGACCACACAAGAAGCTCCAGAGAAAACTTAGAAATTTGCCATTGAATCAGGTCTACTTAGGGTCATCTCTACTCACCAGAAGCCCTGCTATTATTTTTAATAAAAAAAAATCAGTAGCTAATAGAACTGGTAGTAGTAGTAACATTCCGGCGGTATCTGTAAAGTCAGTTATTAAAATTACACATTTAGT
Source organism: Pedetes capensis (assembly GCA_007922755.1). NCBI lineage: Eukaryota > Metazoa > Chordata > Mammalia > Rodentia > Pedetidae > Pedetes > Pedetes capensis. Next base: position 52,492 of record VMDO01003135.1, read on the forward strand.
TTCAACTAATGATCTGAAAGCCTCATGTAGCCTTATATATAAAGGCACTGATTTAAACTTCTCCTTTCTCAGTGAATAAAATAATTGGGATTCATGTTGCTTGGTTCAGGAATGAAACATGGGAAAAATAGCAAAGCAAAAAATCCTTGTATGCCAAAGATCTTCTTACATTTGCTAAGGAATGGTAGGTTACATAAAAGAAATGTAAGGTCATTTTTCTTAATTAAGTAAGCAATAATGAAAGGTTAAAGCAGAGTCTGAATTGTCCTAAAAAGAAGAAATAAAGGAAATAAATTCATTGTTCTTAATTACTGTGTACTGAATCCATACATTGTAAGTGGCTCAAAATCACTATGGGTGCTCAAATTATGCTTTGTTTCCTGTTAGTACATTGGTGTAATGGGAGTGTGAAAAGAAGTGGAGCAATTATCTGCTCTTGATTGAAGTCAGTTTGTAGAAAAATATATAGGGCTGGGATGTAGCTCGGTGGAAGAGTGTGTGCTTAGGATGCACCTGACTCAGTGTTCAAGACTCAGCACTAAAAAGGAGAAGAAGAGGAGGAGGGGTGGAAGAGAAAAACAAAAAGAAATTAAATTACACATGTGTGAGCTTCCCTACCGGTATATGTTACCTTCTGACCATAAGAATTTGTATCAGAGTGTGAATGGATCCACACTCTGTTACTGTAAAGATACTCACATGTACATTGCCTATGAGGAAAAGCCAAGAGTTCAAGCCACTCTTGAACTCTTGAGTAATTTTTTTCCTAGGAAGCTTGCCTGTCAAATCAAGATATTATTCTCATAGGATATACCATTAATACAATTAAGGTCATGGAAGCCATATGTTAATTTCAAGCAGAATAAAACTCTTCTAGCCACTGACTAAAGTCCTAGCCAAGTCAGCCACTTAACAAGAGAGTATCAACAATTAAGTAAAATCTATTATCACCATTCCATGACAACAATCACTGGAAGCATTTTTGAATGGTATCCTCAAAAATTTATGTTCTTAGGGGTGGGAGGGAAATGGGAAGTTGCTTTTCAAGAAGTATAAAATTGCAGTTATATAATATGAGTAAATTTTAGAGATCTGCTATGTACACTGTGCCTATAATTTACAATACTATATTGTGTACTTAAAGTTTGCTAAGATGGCAGATCTCATGTTACATGCATTTACCACAATTTAAAAATATATGAAGACTTAAATGCTATGTCTCCTGGAGACTGTAATGTGGCCTTATTTGGAGAAATGTCTTTGCAGATGTACTTAATTTAAGAATCTTGAGATGAACTCATCCCGATTAGGGTGAGCCCTAAATCCAATGACAGCTGCCCTTATGAGAGAGAAGAGTAGGCACACACATAAAAGAGAATTAAGTGTGAATACTGAAGCAGAGATTGGAGTGAGGTGGCTACAGCTAAAGAAAACCGACGATTGCTGGCAGCACCCAAAAGCTAGAAGAGAAGTATGGAAAGGAAAGTCCCTCAGACCTTCCAGAAAGAGTCCACTCTGCTGACAACTTGATTTTGGGCTTCCGGCCTCCAGAACTGCAACAGAATACATTTCTGTTGTTTCAAATCAACCAGTTTGTGGTAATTTGTTATGGCAGCTTTGGAAAATTAATACATGTAACTAAGTATATTACTCTTGTATGCAGAGAGGAGGGAATAAGCTAATGGAAAATGTGGACTGATGGTATGTTGTGTGAGGTGTATCTGTAAGTAACAGCTTCTCTAAATGAACATTATTTCTTATTTTCATACTCCACAATTAAAATACATATATGAGACATCTACAAAACACAGATACATCAAAACAAGGATGAAGCCAGGCATGGTGACTTTGGAGGCAGAGCCAGAAGGATCACAAGTTTGAGGCTGGAGGCAATCTATGTAACTTAGGGAGACCCTGTGTCAAAGTGAAAAGTAAAAGCTGGGTGGAAGGGCAGCCTAGCACTTGAAAAGTATATGTGAGGCTCTGGGTTTAACCCCCAAGTACCATGAAAGAAAGAGAGAGAGAGAGAGAGAGAGAACGAGATTGATTAATACAGAAGAAAATCAAAAGGCAAAGCAGCAATGAAAAAGGAAGAAGAATAGAAAGTTTACCAGAAAACCTCAGCAGGGAATGAACTAGAGAAGCTGAGAAGAAAATTGCAGCCAAGAAAAAAGAACTGGGGGGAGGAGGGGGGAAGCTGAGGTTACAGATCTCAATCTCTAATAAAAAAGAATGTACAAACATCAATGTAGAATTTATTCAGAAGACTATTCAAATCAGTAGATGACTATAAATAAGTTCACATATCGGAAGTGAAACACAGTCTGTTCTACTACCACACATGTTTCTCTGGTGGCAATAAGATCATGCGTGATCAGAAAAAAGAAAATAATGTTATTGTAACATGGAAGTTATTTTAGCGCTCATGTGATTTTTCCTAGCACATAAATGTCTTTGTCACCAGGTACCAGGAGTTGAATCCAGAGAGCCACTGAGGAAAAGGGTTCTTGACGTGATGCCCATTGGCTGTACATTCTTCCTGTTGGCTCAATTTAATTATGAACTTCATGTCAGTGCATATGGCTTTGTTCTTCCCCAAACATCATGCAGTTTTCCCTTATTGCTATAATTTAACAACTTCAATTCTTCCTTACAGCTCTTTCCATTAAGTAACCTTCACACACACACAAAATGATAAAACCCTGTACTTACTCAGATATTTACCTATTCCTATTTATTTATCAGGAATTTAGGAGACAGGTGTGTTGGTGCATACCCATAGTCCCAGAACTGTAGAGGCTGAGCCAAGATGATTGTGAGTTCAAGGCCAGCCTGGGCCGCATAGTGAGACCCTACCTTAACTTTCCTTGTCTCCACTAAAAAGAAACAAAACCAAGAATTTAGGAATATCTTTTTAACTCTGTTAGTGATTAGTCAGACTTTCATTGCTGTGACAAATACCTAAGAAAAAGCAGCTTAAAAGCAGGTACAGTGGTGCACACCTATAATTCCAGCAACTCGGAAGGCTAAGACAGAAGAATCTTGCATTTGAGGATGGAGGCATCCTATGCAATTTAGTCATACCCTGTCTCAAAATAAAACATAAAAAAGGGGCTGGGGAGCAGGTCAGTGGTAAAGCCCTTGCAATGTATGTGCGATGCCCTGGGTTCAACACCCAAGTCCAAAAAAAAAAAAAAAAAAAAAAAAACACCTTAAAGGAGAAAAGATTGATTTAGAGGTTTCAGCCCATGGTTGGTGGGCTCTGTTGTTGCAGACCTGAGGCAAGGCTGAACATTTTGGCAGGGAGCACGTGGTCAAGCAAAACAACTCACCTTAGAGCAGCCAGGAAGTAGAGAACAACATGTCCTTCAAAGTCACTCCCAGGGGATGTACTTACTGTGGCTAGGCCACACCTCCTGAAGTTTCCACCACTTCCCAAAATAGTGCCGCCAGCTGGGGACAAGCTTTCAACACATCAGCCTGTAGGGGCATTTCATGTTCAAACTACAACAGTTAAGCTTTTTATTAGGGCTATTTTCATGTTCTCTGTCCCTTGGCTGCAAAGTTGTGTGCATTTGAATGTCTAACCCAATCTTGTGGTCTGGGATTTAGCTCAGTTGGTAGAGTGCTACGCTGCAGTCTCTGAGGTCCTGAGTTCAATTCCCAGCACCGCAAAAATGGGAGAAGGACCTGGCAATCCATTCCCAAAGCAATCCCGAAACAGCCATTGAAAACCCTGTGAGGGTAACCATGAGTTCGATACCGACTCAACGGCACCTAACAACAACAACCCAATCTTACTTTCCCAATGGTCCCTATTATTTTCAATGCACAATTTTTCAAAACATAGAATTTTTCAGAAACACATGTAATGGATAGTAGCAGAAACATTTGCATATGGTACCTCCATTTTAGACATTATTTTATAAGGCAAGCAAAGCAAATGGTCTCATTTTAACTTTGCTACCACTACTACACATCAATAATCTCTCCCCATTCTGAGTCACCAGCAATAAAAACTTCACTTTTTGCCAATCTGATTATTCAAGGACTAATAAATTGAACACATCTTTCTGGACACTATTAGGATTACAGTCATTATCTGAGTACTATCCACTCAAAGAATAATCCTTTACTGTGCCTATAAATTTGCTCTTTACAAACATCATTTAAAGATCAACAAAACTGAGGAGTTGAGAATTAAATCCATAATGTAAAATGGCTAAATGTAGTTAACTTTTATTTTAGCTCACATTATGTTATTTTAGTGTTATTTTCAATTCTTCACTTGTAAAATGGTGAAAGCTTTATTCAGCTATTGTTAAGGGGTAAAATTATCCTGTCATTAGGTGCCCATTGATCACTTAGGGGTCCCATACTGACCCAGGGCCTGCACCAATCCATTATAGACGTCAACTTTGCTATGCCAGGGTGGTTGTACTAATTACAGAGAGTTGTTATTATCTTCCTTAAATTAAAGTTTATTTTTATGAGACAGAGTCTTTATTGACTATATTAACAGACTCTGATTACCTCGGTTTCTATTTGAAAAGCACTAAAAAAATGTGGTCTTAAATTTGGACAGGTTTAAATTTCCATCAGTGTGATTAAAATAGTGATAATAGAATGACAATAGACAAGATGCTCGAGGCAGACAAGGTTACATAAACTGAATATTTCCTCTTCCAAATCATCTGATAACTAAATTTTGAACAAGAATTGCCTTCAAACTTTCATGGAAAACAAAATACATGTATGCAATGTATTTTTACTTGATTACTCTTTGCTGCAAGCAAAATAAAATATTAGCATTTAAATACCTGCCTGACCACATAGGCCTGACAAAACAATCCTAAGCCAAAACTAATCATTGTCGCAATACTCAGGCTTTGTGGACTCAGTCAAAGAAATGTGTATTCAGACTTGATGGCCTTTGTGTTGACTGGGGCTTTTCCTCTCCTTTCTCTGGGTCCTGCAGAGCTGACCCTCACCTCTTTTGAAGTCTGTGATTACCCTGGATCAGATCAGAAGCATTAGAGTACGCTGGGTAAGAAAGGAGAAGCAAGCTCATTAAGTGCTCATGATTTTATGCCATTTTCAGTGGGTAACAATGATCGCTAAAAGAGCCCTGGGTCTCCATTCATAGATTCAGAAGTTAATATTTTAAGGTATCAATTTATTGTTGTAGTAACATAGGTGCTAGAGTTCTGAAATGGAGTAAAAAGGTTTACCAGCAAGAAAAATAATTAATTTAAAATAATAAACCTGTATTTAACACAGCCCTGTCTTCTTTCTTTCCAAGATTATCTATTTATGGTCTTGAGAAGTTGGTCATATATTTTTGTGTACTTATCTCAATGTAGCATTTACTTCAATAGAGGATCAGTGTTTTATAGTTTATTTATATAAGTAATGTCTATTTTTCTGTGCTTCCCGTGTGCCAGGATTAATATGGTAGGAACTCAAGATGCAGCAATGAGTAAGATTAGTTTACATTATGCTGGAGGAAACAGAGAACAAGTCAGAAAATAAATTTCAGAGTGCACTCAGGACTGGGTGAAAAAGAAAACAAGTTAGAATAAACACCAAAAGTGAGCATTTACTTTATATACACTGGCCAAGGAAGTCCTCTCCGAGGGAGTACCATTTGGGTAGCCTCAAGAAGCTAGCAATGCAGACCTCCAGGTATAAGAAACAGCAAGAGAAAAGTACAAATTTTATATGGTAATTATTGGTTTGGGTGCCATCTAACATATGTTGTTGTTGTTAGGTGCCATTGAGTCATGTCTGACTCATAGCAACCCTCATAGGGTTTTCACTGGCTGTTTATTTTGGAATTGCCTTGGGAGTGGATTGCCAAGTCCTTCTGCCACTTTTGTGGTGCTGGGAATCAATCCTGGGACCTCAAGGACTGCAGAGCAGCACTCTACCAACTGAGCTAAATCCCAGCCCTGTCTACCATATTAGAGGGGACAATGTCATATTATTTGAGAAAAACTATGGATTTGTATTTATGATTAAATACACAGGAATGATAATACTATCAGAACTAATAGAAAACTATTCAAAATGCTTTGCCTATATTGTCGTTGGGGGCTGGGATTTAGCTCAGTTGTTAGAGCGCTGCGCTGTAGTCTCTGAGGTCCTGAGTTCAATTCCCAGCACCACAAAAATGGGAGAAGGACCTGGCAATCCACTCCCAAGGCAATCCCAAAAGAGTCAGCCATTGAAAACCCTATGAGGGTCGCTATGAGTCAGATACCGACTCAATGGCACCTAACAACAACAAACAACAATATTGTTGTCGTTGCTGTTGTTTGGCTCTGTCCAGTCAGGTCCAACTCATAGTGACCCTATGTACAACAGATGAAATATTTCCCAACGCTGTGCCATATCCAGCACTATAGTCAGTGATTCTTGCTATTCACTGGGTTTTCAATGGTAGATTGTTTCAGGAGTGGATTGCCAGGTTCTTCTCCCTAGCCTGCAACACCTGGTATTCCCAGGTGAGCTCCTATCCAAGAAGTAATCAGGATGACCTTGCTTAGCTTCTGAGGTCAGGCAGGATTGGATGCCAGGGTGCTATGGCTACAGACTTGCCTACGTTAGCTTTATTTAATTCTCACAACATCCTTATAAAATAGATGAGGTAAGTGAAGTTCAAAATGTGTAAGTAAATTGCACTAGGTCACACAACTGTTTTATTAAACTGGCTGATCTGGAATTTGAACTGTGTCTACCACCACAGTCAAACACCTCCACAGTTAGTTATCTATTGTGAGCTGAATTGTGCCCCCCACCCACTGCACACACAACTTTATATGCTAAAATCCTTACCCCTAGTACCTCAGGAAGTAATTATATTTGGAGATATGTTTTTGTTGTTATTGTTGTTGCAGCTATCTTTGTGTTTTTGTTTTTGTTTTGAGATAGGGTCTTGCCCTATAACCCAGGCTGTCCTCAAATGCACAATCCTCTTATCTCAGCCTCTAAGTGCTTGGATTACTGGTGTATGCACCACAACATCTGGCTGACCCATGGTTTTTAAAAGGAAATCATTACATTAAAATGAGGTCAATATTGTGAGCTCTTATACAACATGACTGATGTCTTTATAAGAAGAAATTTGGACACAGACATATTCCCAGAGGGAAGACCGGGTAAAGTCAAAGGGAAATAACAATCATCTACAAGCCAAGGAGAGATACTTCTAAAGAAACCAACCTCATCAATACCTTAAACTCAAGTTTCCAGTCTCCTGGTCTGTGAGAAAATAAATTTCTATTTTTTAAGCCATCCCAGTCTAGAGTAGTTTGTTATAGAAGCCCTAGCAGACTAATGCATCATTCTACCACAGTCACAGAAAATAAACAAAGAGTATTGGCATGACAGTAATTTTATGAAAAGGAAAATAAATTGACTTTATGCCAGGTCATTTATCTAAGAATATATAACTGCAATATGCAAGAGCATAAAAAGGAAGCATCAATAATGTTCTATTTATTCTTTTTGTGTGGCATAGCCTCATTGTTGGAATATGATGTAAATAATGCTAGAGTACTGGTTTAGACTTTTGGGGTTAATTTGTTTCTGGTTTTATTGTTGTTTTGAGATGGGTTCTGGCTATGTATCTCAGACTTCCCTCAAACTTGAAATCCTTCTGCCTCAGCCTCCCCAGCACTAAGATTACAGGTATGCACCTCCAGGCCCATCTGATTTAGAATTCTGTTAAGCCAGGTGGCATGTGCTGCCTACACAGCTGCCAGATGAACTATCCCTCTAAGAAACCATCTCATGAAGGCATGAGAGAAAACAAAAAACTACTCAAATGTTCAAAATTTCAACTTAAAGGATTATAGTGATTCTAGATCTATGCTTGTGCCAGTTACTGATTTATCGCTCCTCAACTCCAATTCAGCTCTTTTGCTTGCTTTTAGGAAATGGATCTGGCCCTTTAAAGATGTTTAAATATGTTCCCTTTGCTAACAGGCATGGCATAAAGCCTTGGACAGAAGGTACCAGTATATTGCAAAAGGGAAAGGGCTGTACATTCTATTTCAGGTGTCTCTGTTCCTTGGGCTCTGGGCATGAGAATTTTCTCTACCATCTGTCAATTTTGCAGCATAGGTGGCTTTTCTAGGACCAGTGCTGACAGATTCTCCAGTGCCTTGTTCTTGCCACTACCCAAGAAGTCACATCAGGAGATTTTGCACCGAAGTATCTCTGGTAAGACAGCTTCCCGGGTATCCTAGATGATAGATTTCCAGCAAGTCCCACTAGCAACTTTTCTGTCATAAAGTGACCCATGGCCATGCCGTCTCCACACCATCTAGATCTCAGCCCTGTTCATCTTCCTTGGTCTATGTTAGTCTTACTGGTTGTTGGTTGGTGTTGTTGAATCAGGTCCAACTCATAGCAACCCTAAGTACAGCAGAACAAAACACTCCCTGACACGGTGCTATGCCCAACACTATGCCAGTGCTTCTCTACTATTCATAGAGTTTTCAATGGCTGGCTGTTTCAGGATTGTTTTGGAAGTGGGTTGCCAGGTCCTTCTCTCATTTTTGCGGTTCTGGGTATCAAACACAGGGCCTCAGAGAGCCGAGAACAGCACTCTACCAACTGAGCTCAACCCCAGCCCAGTCTTAGTGGTAGTGACTATTATATATTATATTGTATTATATGCTGTTATGTTATATCTACTATTTCTACTTTCTTTAGAATTCTGTTTTTTGTTTTTGTTTTTGTTTTTGAGACAGAGTTTTGATATGTATCCTTGGTTGGCCTCTAATGGGCCATCCTCCTGCCTCAGTCTCCTGAGGGTTGGGTTTGCACATGTGCACCACTATACCTACCTCTCTAGGGTTCTTTATATTCTTTTCTACCCATACCTTCTTAGTCGTATCCCTTTCATAATTAATAATCCTTTATATTAAACTTTCCCTGATTAGATTACTGTGTCTTCTTTTTCCTGATTGGACCTTGACTGATGCAGTCCTGAATAATTTCTCTTAAGTTTTGATGCTCCAAGTTAGATTGTGGTAAAGGTAAGAATCATATTATAATATCACTATTTACTTAAAGGGCAATAAGAAGTAACCCTCCTACCATACTTATAATCCTAAGGAATGTTAACATAAGACCATAGGTTTTTGATTGGCTTGTGTTCTCTCTCTCTCTCTCTCTGTATGTATATGTGTGTGTGTGTGTATACACACACACACATAGCAATTGGGGATTGAAACCCAGAACTGCACACATACTTTGCAAGTCCTCTACCACTGGGCTGCACCCCAGCCCATTTATTTTTATTATTTTTTAATTATTTTGAGTCAACATCTCTCTGTTATGCAGATTGTCTCTGGCCTCAAGTCACAACCCTCCTGTCTCCACCTGCCTGGCTGACCGGCTTGTTCTTTTTTTTTTTTTTTTCCCTGCTTCCCTTATTTTTTTTATTAGAAATTTTTAATGTACATCATAATGTGATTCATTTTGACATGCTCTTCATTTTGACAATTTTCATATATGCAATTTGATAAACATTATTCATATAGGTTACCTTTTTTTAATGTACATCATAATGTGATTCATTTTGACATGCTTTTCATTGTGACAATTTTCATATATGCAATTTGATAAACATTATTCATATAGGTTACCCCTTACCCTCCCCTATGCTTCCCCCCTCCCCCCCTTCCCATCTAAGTTTCCCATCCAAGTCTTCTCTATCTTTTACTATGTAGTATTTTTCTATATGTCCTTGGGTTCCATTTCTGTTTAAGATAGAAACTTTTCCTGTAGTGGTCTTTGTTTTTATCTTGTTAGAACAATTACATGCGATTTCTAGTCCATTTATATTGACCTCATTGTTCTTTATACACTGCAGTCCAGTCCGTGGTTCACAGTATTCATGAATTTGATGCTTCAAAAACACAGAGGTAAGACCCAGTTCTTACGATTCATCCACTTCTCCCCCTGCCCCCACACCTTGACATCAATCCCCACCCCTGTCTCCTCCACCCCCACACCAGAAGAGCTTATTTTGGTGATCAAAAGTTAAGCAGATTGCTGTCTCCTGAGCCATATTGATAAAGAGTTCTTTTCTCTTCAATCCTAATTAGTGCTGCATTCCTTCTTTGTTTATCACAAGTTCTTGCTTCATAGTCTAGGACTATAAAATTATCTCTACACACATACATACACACACATTGTTGTTGTTGTTAGGTGCCGTCACACATAGGCATGGCTATACATTTATCATATTAATACATAGAGATATATATGAATCTCTCATTTGCTCTCCCTTCTTGATGACTTTATACTGGTCACTGTACTATCTCTTACGTAGTACTATTCCTTACATCAGTCTGCATTTTAAAATCTCTCAGGAGCTGGAGTTGCTAGCTTTATTTTCCTCCTGCTGCCCGTGTTCATGGTTGCACATTGCTCAAACACAAACCCATTATCTGGGTCTGAATCAGTCTGGTGTTCACTGTGGTATCACACGTGATTGATCTGGAAGTGCTATGTCTCATTGCCAAATGCCACCAGTTTCACTTCTACTACATTTATGATGGCTTTAACATGAAAAATCTTAGCAAAAGTGTTGTCAGTCCATACCTCACTTACTCAAGCTCCTGTTTATTTTCAAGGGCTGGGTGTGTTTAATGCTGAACATATCAGTCTCTTAGATCTTTCAGTACAAATTTATTCCACTGAGACCAGGAAAAATGATATAAATTTTCATTAAAGAAAACACTATATTATGACAGCACTAAATGAATCATCTGTAATCTCTTTTAAAAGGTTTGATTTATTTCCTGCACTTGGGAGACAACATGTTGTAAAAATATTTTCACTAACAAGGATGAAATATTGCAATAGATTTTTTTATACATACTGTATTTGGCTATGTAATATATTGCATTTTTGTGTGTATTTGCACACAAGTTCATGTCTATAGTGGGCCCTCTAGGTAATTTCTGCTCACATTTGCTTCCTTAATAAAAAAAAAAAGAAAGAAAAAAAGGAGAACAAATTGGCCAAATAGCCTCGATGAACATCAAATTCATCATAACTGAAGATGATATTTTCTTGAAGTGATTCATGCTCTCACCTTCCTGCAGGAATTTTCTGCACCCAGTGACAGTGAAATGTCATTGAAGTGAAGGCTATTTCACTTAGCCTTGAGCAAACATAGAGACTGAACTGTGGATATGCAGAGTTCTTTTTCTTTCTAGGAGACATGGTTTTTATGCATTTATAAATTGAGCTAAGCTGAATCTAGAGAGCTACTACATGATAAGACCTTGGTTTGAAAACATGTTGTGTAACTGAGTGACTTGAATAACAAAATCCCGGGCAGAGTGTTTCTGAGCTAACTGCATTTGCACTCTGCAAGGAGATCAATGCTTCCCCTCATTGATTTTCCTCAGTTGCAAAGCCAGGATTATGCACATTGTGAAGGTGTATTCCCAGATTCATCCGAACTGATTTCCTAGTCAGCACTAAAAAGGCACAGTGCTGAACTGTAAACTGGAGGTTATAAAAGTATAACTGTATCAAATTTGTACTTCCACTCAGCCTGCATGTTAAACAGAAGTTCAATAATGTATTCCTAGTGCGATAGAAGGGCTGCTTGGGACAAGACAGATTCTGTTTGCGTGAAGCTTCTAAATAAATGGCAGAGATGCCAAAGATAAATCTGAGATGCCCTGCATACATTTACGTAACTCCCAACATATTTTACAATGTGCTAGATCTTCTTTTCTAGCTGACTTGAAATGCAAAGGAAGCATATAAAGAAATTATTCCCTTCCAAAATTCAGGGGTTGGCTCTTGTCCTTCTGAACTTGAAACTGCCTTAGAATTTATCACTAGGGAAGGTACGTAGTTGGAATGTGGTAAAAATCTAGAGTCTGGAAAAAAGATCAAGGGTATATTCTTTTGCAAACCACTGGCAGTTCTAGAGGTTGGTGGGTATGATTTGCAGTTAGCACAAAGTCTTATCTTCCATAAAGTAGTGGAACATTTTGTAATCCTATTTGGTACTAACAGTCAACTGCAAAATGAAATACTCAAACAAAGGTAACTTCAGCTATTCCAAAAATTCAACCCCTGTATACATACATATGGAAATTGGAGGGGCTAGAGAATGATGAGCTCTTATATTGAATTTACCCTTCCCCACTCCACATTAAAGATAGAGACGGTGTCATATTATAACTCAAATTTGGTTTTGAGTGCCTGGGATATAACTCAGTGGTAGAGCATTTGCTTAGCATGCCAGAGGCTGCGGATTTGAACCTGAGCACTGACAGAAAAAAAAAAAAAAAAAAGCTGTTTGGAAAAGTTGTGTAAAATAAACCATTTCTTACCAAGACTAGATAAATGATTACACAGCAGCAGGCCTTTCAAGCAGAATTTGCTCTGAATTTGGGCTTGTCATACTGCTCCCTTCATTATTAAAGACTGTTTTCTGTCTCACTCCTGGGTGTCCTGGGCCAAGGAGTCTCTTTGACACACACACACCTCTACATGCTGCTTCCTACAAGGAAACAAAGTCTGAAGGCTGAGGCTTTGTAGCAAAGACTTTGGGGCCCACGACCCATACCCAGGATGAACTGTTTCCACTTCCCCTAGTTAACATGTAAATTGATCTGGCAGATCTACTCCAGTAGCAAATAGAAACATGTTTCCAAGTTACTTAATCAGTGGACATTTTCCTAGTAAAAGATTAACCAAGCTGTGATCACTTTCTCAGTGACTGAAGGTGAAAAGCAGATTCTCTATTCTAAATGCTAAACATTTTTTCCAAGACTTCTCTCCTCCTCTGAATCATTTACATCAAAAATTTAAAAATCCAAATGAATTTCATTTCCCAATATAAATTTATTTTTTTATTTTTTGCAGTACTTGGGGTTTGAACCCAAGGCTTCACACGTGCTTTGCGAGTGCTCTACCACTGGACTGCACCCTCAGTCCCCTCCTCTTTTTGTTTTGTTTTGTTTTGTTTTGTTTTGTTTTGTTTTTTTGAAACAGGTTCTCTGTAAATTACACAGGCTGCCTCTGGCCTTGAAGTTGCAATCCTCCTACCTCAGCATCCTGAGTTGCTGGGATTACAGACATGTGCCACTATGTCTAGCCCCAATGTAAACTTGAATGAGTCCAGTTCAGTCTTATCCACTGATAACCAAAAAGCTTTTGTTTGCTTTTATATATCTAGCTAGCCATATCAAAAATATGAATTTTTACTTTCAGGCACTGGCAACTAAATGTGTTTTTCTATTTACTAACT
>VMDO01003135.1:65888-78512 GCA_007922755.1 Pedetes capensis
ATTTTTTTTTTTTTTTTTTTTTTTTTTTTTTTTTTTTTTTTTTTTTTTTTTTTTTTTTCCTGATATTGGTAGGTTAAATCCAGGGCCTCATGCATGCATTGCAAGCACTCTACCACGGAGAGTTGTACTCCTGGCCCATTTTTTACTCTTTTATCTTGAGACAAGGTCTTGCTAAATTACTCAGGCTGCCTTTGGCCTTGAACTTGTGATCCTCCTGCATCCACCTCCCAAATTGCTGGGATTACAGGTGTGCACCACTGCACCTGGATTATTTTTTATTTATTTACTTAGAGTCAGGGTTTTGATATATAGCCCAGACTGGCCTGGATTTCACTATGTAGCTCAGGTTGGTCTTGAACTCATGATCCTCTTGCCTCAGCTTCCTGAGTGCTGGGATTGCAGGTATGCCTCATCACGCCAAGCTATAAAAGCAACTTTTATCTCTTATGTAGTAATTTTGAGATATTTGAAACTTAAATTGGGATTGTTTTCCTCAAATATAAAGCAATAATTTCCTGTGTCCTGATCCAGAGAACTTCCCTCCTAGATTGTCCTCTTTAATGAAGTCTTACTTCTGAGGAAGTCTTGTTTTTATAACTTGATGCCCTTGATTCAGTGATAGTAGTCTAAATAAACATCGGGAAGTAATTTGATAATGAGTAAGTAGGAGGAGACACCATTGTTTAATCTCCAAACTATGCTAATAAGTAGGGCAATAGACTCGCCCTGCTGAATAATGGAGCTGCTATTCTAGCCCAGTGGGATGATTTCCAAGGCCTCCAAGGAAGATCTGCCAGGCCCTGGCTGCGTGCTGAGCCTGAGGGTGCTTTGCATAGCCTGCAGTGTCTAGTTACAGTACATTTACTAAAGGAAATCACAATTTGGAAGAAAACCACATTTTCTGCTCTTTCAAATAAGAAACATCCCTGTATGCTACTTTCATTTTACATGTTTTTCCTAGGTAAAACAGAAGACTAATCTGGAAAAGTCATTGTTAATACAAAAAAGCTACAACATGGAGAGAATTTCATTCTTTTGAAATATGCACTTTAAAGAGTTCATTTTATTACAGTAAGAAAAAAATACGCATTTTCTTTATAAAGCTTGAACATGCTAACATATTATTATACACAGCATAAAGTTAAGTATGTTTGAACAGTGAAAATGGAAAGCATTCGTAGTTATTCAACCTTGAATACTTAGGACATTTCATTTCTTTTTACAGCAACCATATTCAGTCAATAAAAGATCAAATGCTTTTGGTTACTGGACTGAAAAAAAAAGTCAAATCCTCCAAAATTTTAGCACTTGATGCTTCCTTATTATTCGTTCTCAGCTATAGCTCATTAAGTGAGCGGATCCACCACAGAGTCTCTAAACCAAAACAAAAGCAAAGTGCTTGTGAGTTTTTGTTTGTTTACTTATTTTGTTTTGTTTTTTCCAAAGTAGATGGCATCAAATTGAAACACACTTAAGTCTGGGTTGTTAACAAATTTTTCTTGCACATAGTGGGTATGATCCAGAATACATGCTTGTCATTATTCTGTCAATTTTTCTATTATGATCTAGATAGTACTTCTGATATGGTTTGGATGTGCCTTGTCCCCAAGGGTTCACGTACTAGAAGTTTAGTCCCTAGCATGGTAATATTAACCTTTAAGATGTAAGGCTTAGTGGGAGATTGCCTTTGGAAGGGATTAAGGTAGTTCTAATGGGACCCTAGTTGTTCTCAAGAGAGCAAGTTGTTATAATAGCACAAACCCAAGCTGTTCCTGCCCCAAGGCTTCCTGTCCTCATGTGATCTCTCCCTCTCACATATGTTCCTGCCCTGATGCTATCCCATATGTGGCCCACACCAGCAGCAAGCAGACATTGGTAACATGATATTGAACATCAAAAACTCTGAAGTAGATAAACCTCTTTTCTTTAAGAGCAACATATTCTCTGGCATTTTATTATAGGAACAGAAAACTGACTTAGACATCTCTGGTAACTAGATAAAACCAGGAGGAGATGGTGCAAAAGGTAAATGAAGTTACATAAATTAAGTGTTTGGTAATGACAACACTTAAATTTAATTGGATTTTACTTATTTCATTTTAGGCAAAAATACAGTGTTAGTCACTATTCTAGAGACTTTAAAATCAGAGTATACAAGCAACTTTGAAATAGATATAATCATTTAACACCATATTAAAACTGATGGACTGGATCACAAAACATATAGAGACAGAAAGCTGCAGAGTTAGTCCTTGAACCCAGGGAATGTCACCTACAGCAGTGGTCCTCAACCTTTTGGCATCAGGGACAGTTTTGTGGAATATCATTTTTCCACAGACCATGGTGGTGGGGGATGATTATCTGACAGGAGACAGAATTCAGGAAATGTGATGGGGAGCAACTGTAAATACAGATGTGAATACGGATAGTACTAGTCCTTGGCCAGTAGGAAGGGACCTTTGGGTTAGAATCTACCCTGTTAACAACTCTATTGCATTATCTCTTGCTTCTTTCTTAAGGGATGTTGAATGAGTAGTTTTAGAGCCCAGTGAAATAGTTGTGAATTGACCAATATGTATATATGCATATATGTCAAGGCATTCATATCACCCATTTCTCCAAACTCCAACATCTTCTTATATCACATAATCTGTCAAATAAAATATATAAGTCTAAGAATTGCTGCCTTCTTGTGCTTATGAATGCTGATTCATTCATTTTTAACCAAATTTCTATCTGAAAGGTGATATTGGTGATATTACCAATTTTCAGTTTCATATACTATATTTCTTTTACTTTATATCCCAAATCAAGGAAGATATTTCCAACAATTGTTGAGTCTTAACCAAGTCAAGATGATATTTCAACAACATCTGTGCAATCCAAATAAAGCACACGGTTGAAGGGTCAAGTTTTAATCATGCATTCTAGTGTTGCTCTTTTAATCATCTAAATTTAAATCAGTTATCTATAAGATTCTTTGGAGCAAAAACCATTGGAAAATTCTCAGTATGAATAACTGTGAATATAAAACACCTATCTCATCACTGCAAAGTAAAATTCATTTATTCAACAAATATTTATCGAGTATTCACTAGGAATCGAAGTTATGAAAATAAGCCATTTGCCCTATCAAATTCCCAAAAGACTCATTACAGAATTTGACAAGCCAGTCATAAAATTCATGTGGAAATTAAGGAGATGTAGAATAGCCAAAACAGTCTTACAAAAACAAAACAAAACAAAAACACGAAGAAAAAAAGTTGAGGGATTTGTAAATCTCAATGTGAAAACCTACAACAAAGCTGCAGTTATCCCAGCATAAAGATAGACATTTTATTGGCACAAGGATTAGTTGAATAGAACTAAGATCCAGAAATAAACTTTCACAACTATGGTCAATTGTCTTCAACAATAATTCAACAAAGAAAATAGACTTCCCAAACATGATGCTGGAATAACTGGATGTGCATAGGTAAAAGAATGAAGTTGTACTCATACTTCAAACCACATACAAAAAATATTTCAAAACAGATCAGAGACCCAGAATTGGTATTATGCACTTGTGATCCCCATGACTCAGGAGGCTGAGGCTGGAGGAACACTTGAGCCCAGGAATTCAAGACCAGCCTCAGAAATATAGTGAGACCCCCCCCATCTCAAAAAAAAGAAAGAAAAAAAAGAAGACTTAAATGTAAAAGCTACACTATGAAACTCCTAGTAAAAAACATAGGTGTGAATCTCTCTGATCATAAATTAGTTGATATTTCTTATATATAACAGAAACAACAAAAGAAATTATAAAAATAGATAATCTGCAACATCATCAAAATTAAAAACTTGTGTGCACCAAAGGCATGGAGTGTGAAGTGTCAAGAAAGTACAAAGAGAATAGGAGAAAATGTTTGTAAAGCATATATCTAATAAATGATACATCTAGAATATATAAAAGAATTCTTACAATTCAATAGTAAGTAGAGAACCCAATTAAGAAATGGGCAAAAGATTTGAATAGACATTTCTCAAAAGAAGATATACAAATGGCTATTAAGTATATGAAAATATGCTTTACATGGTTATTCACCAGGAAAATGTCACTGAAACCACAATGAAATACCATTTTACGCCCAGTAGAATACCAGCATGGCTAGAATTTTTCTTAAATGTTAGCAAGAAGGCGGAGATGGAACTGTCATGCACTATTAGGAATGTGGGGCAGGGGATCAATCCAGGGCCTCATATATGCCATATATACTCAGCCTGGGAATGTAAAAACTTGCAGTCACTGTAGAAAATCATCTTATGTTTTCTCAAGTGTTTAAGAATAGAGTTACCATATGACCTAGCAATTTCATTCTTAGGTATATACCTATCAAAATTGAAAACAATGTCCTCATGAAAATTTGTACATAAATGTTCATGGTGACATTATTGTAGAAAAAAAGGAGAAACAATACAAGGTCCATTCACTGCTAAATAAACAAAATATGATATAACCTATATGGAATATTATTTGGTAATAAAAAGGAATAGAATATAGTGATACATGCTATAACAGATAAATCTTGAAAACACTATGGTAAGTGAAAGAGGCTGGTAACAAAGGGCCATATACTATGTGATTTAATTTATATTAAATGTCCAGGGTGACAATGTATAGAGATAGAAAGTAGGTTAGTGTTTGCCTAAGCTGGCAAGAATAGGGAGAAAGGGAAATGGTGAGTGAGAAGAATAGGTGGTTTTTCTTTCTTTCCTTCTCTTTCTTTTCTTACATTTTTTTTTTGGTTGTTGTTTTGTTTTGTTTTGTTTTTGTTTTGTTTTGTTTTTAATTTATTTTTTGTTTATGATCTTGCTATGTAGCCTACCCTGGCATCAAACTCATGACCTCCAGGCTCATGAGTGCTGGAATTATAGAAGTACATCACTAAGCCTGGCTAGAGTAGAATTTCTTTTAGGAGCAGTGACAATGTTCTAAAGTTTGATAGTGGCGATGATTGTGCAATTCTGGAAATATACTAAAATTTATCAAATAATACATTTTATATGGGTGAATTGTATGATATATGACTTACAACACAAAAGGTTTTCTTTTTTAAGTAGTGAGAAGCACAGACAAAATTCCTGTCCTTGTGGTGCTTACCTTCTTTTTTGTTGTTGCTTGGTGCCATTGAGCTGGGTCAAACTCACAGCAACCCTATGTACAACAGAATGAACACTCCCCCAACACTGTGCCATGCCACGCACTACATCAGTGCTACTCTGCTATTCAGAGGGTTTCCAATGGCTGTTTTGGATCAATTTGGGAGTGGGATACCAGGCCCTTCTCCCATTTTTGCAGTGCTAGGGATTGAACGCAGGGCGTCAGAGAGTGCAGAGCAGCACTCTACCAACTCAGATAAACTCCAGCCTCTGCTTACCTTCTAGTAGAGGTAATAATACCTCAGGTGGAAGTAAGTGTTATAAAGAAAAATAGAAGATTTTAGAGTGATAAACAGAGGCCATAGGGAGTTATTATTGTATAAAAGGTGGCATTTCTGGTATTAAATGGCAAGTTAGAGGCAGCCTATGTGACATGGTCAAATAAAGAACTCAAGAGAGGAAAGAACAGGCTATTTAAAAGAGTCAAAGACTGAAAAAGCACAGAAATTACAAAAAAGGTGATAAAACAGAGTGTAGACAATGGGGGGACAGTACAACTAGAACTAGCGGTGGCCTGTTGGCAATGAAGGAGAACCAGAGGTCTCTCCCAAAAGTGATTTGTCTTCTCCTCTTGGAGTGGTATGGGGACTGAACTCTCAAGAAAAAGCTACTCACTGGAAGAGCTATTTATCCCAATGATGCACATAACACAAAACAGAATTACAAGAAATAGGAAATACCAAAAGGCTATCATTCTTTAACTACTGAATCCAAAGATACTGACTGAAATGTGAGACAAAGAATTCAAAAGTTAACTTGTAAAAATTATCAGTGACTTCAAAGAGGATATAAACGGGCAGATGAGTGATATAAGGAAATCAATTTAGGAACTAGACAGGAAAATCTCCAATGTAGAAGATAAAGTCAGCAAAATGGATAAGAAGTTCAGCAAAGAAACTGAGACTTTTGAAAACAAATGTCAGAAGTGAAGAAGTCAATAAATCAAATAAAAAACAGAGGAAAGTATCAGCAATAGACTAGATAAAGTGGATAAAAGAATATCAGGGATGGAAGACAAGGTTGAGGAAATACTACACACAGATATCATTAAAGAAAAAAGTAAAGGAATATGATCATAACTTCTAAAACCTCTGGGACATGATCAAGAGACAAAATCTAAGAATCCGGGGTAGAAAAAGGAGCAGAGATAAAAACTAAAAGCATAGAAAGGCTGTTTAGAAGATAATTTCCAGATCTGAGAATGAAAGGGACATCCAACCACAAGAGGAATTTTAGAACCCCAAAAAGACATGACCAGAAAAGAACGTCCCCACCACACATTATAGTTAAAATGCCAAGACTATATCTAGTAAGGTTATAATTTAAAATCAGTGAGAAAATAAGACCTTCCAAGACAAACATACACTAATGCAATTCATGAGCACCAAGCTTGCACTGCAAAAGATAGTTAAAGGAATCCTACACACACAGGAGGAAGAAAGAGAGTCTTTACCATGAGAGTGCAAAAAAAAATAAATTTCATGTGGTGAACAGATAAACTAATAAGAACTAGAAAAGAATCTATCATGTCTTACTCAAAAAAACAGCAAATCTCAAATATGAATAAGGGAGATAGAAAAGAACACATGGCATGTAAATAAATCAGGACAGGAAAACACCCAATGCAATTACAAGAATCAGCACACCCTTCTCACTAATAACCCTAACTATAAATAGTCTTAATTCTTCAATTAAAAGACAGACTGGCTGTCTTTTAAATCCAACAATTTATTGCCTGAAAAAAACAAATCTCATTGGCAAGGACTCTCAGACTGGAAGTGAAAGGATGGAAAGTGATATACCAAGCAAGTGGAGGCCAAAAAATGAGAAGTGGCCATCTTTGTATCAGACGAAGCAGA
The DNA here is from genome assembly GCA_007922755.1 of Pedetes capensis. Lineage (NCBI taxonomy): Eukaryota > Metazoa > Chordata > Mammalia > Rodentia > Pedetidae > Pedetes > Pedetes capensis. Next base: position 72,947 of record VMDO01003135.1, read on the forward strand.
CTTCAAGCTAAAATTAGAAGAGATGGAGAAGTTCTATAATTCTAATAAAGGGAACAATCCATCAGCATGGTATAACATTCAATGGTAAATATATATGCACTAAACATTGGTTGTACCCAGTTTCATAAAACAAACTACTGGACATAATGAGACAGGTCCAGATACAATAATAGTGGGTGACTTCAATACCCCACTCTCATTAATAGATAGAATATCCAGACAAAAAAGTCAACAAAGAAACTTAAGAGTTAAACAGCATAATAGATCAAATGGACTTAATAAGATATGTACAGAATATTCCATTCAAAACTTACAGAATACACATTCTTTTCAGCAACCCATGGAACTTTCTCTCAAATAGCTCACAGTTTAGGCCATATATCAAGTCTTAACAAATACAGAAAAACTGAAATAGTGTTTTGCATCTTATCAGACCATAATGCAGTAAAACTAGAACTCTTCTGCAAGGGAGACTACAGAAACTATACTATGGTTATTGAACTCAGCCACAGCAATAAGGCAAAAGAAAGAACTAAAAGTGATCCAAGTAAGAAAAGAAGTCAAATTATCCCTACGTGAAGATGATGTGATCCTCTACTTTGTCGTTGCTGTTGTTAGGTGCCATCAAGTCAGCTCCAACTCATAGTGATCCAATGTACAACACAATGAAATATTCCCTGACACTGTGCCATGCATACAATCTTTTCCATGTCTAAGCCCATTGTTGCAGTCACTGTGTCAATCCATCTAGTTGAGGGTCTTCCTTTTTCGTTGACCCACCACTCTCCCAAACATTATGTCATTCTCCAGGGATTGGTTCCTCCTGACTACATGTCCAAAATATATGACACGGTCTAACCATCCTTGCTTCAAAGGGACACTGTGGTTTTATTTTTTCTAGAATGGATCTGTTGGTTCTTTTGGTAGGCCACCATATATTCAATATTTGTTTCCAGCACCATAATTCAAGAACATCAATTCTTCTCCTATCTCTTATTCACTGTCCAACTTTCACAAGCAACTAATACTACTGAAAATGCCCTGGCATGAGTCAGACACACCTTCATCTTCAATGTGACATCTTTAGTTTTCAATACCTTAAAGAGGTATTTTGCAACAGCTTTACCCTATACAATGCATATTTTTATTTTTTTACTGTTGCTTCTGTGGGTGTTATTATAGAACTAAGTAAAACAAAATCTTGGGCAAACTTAGCCTTTTCTCCATTTATCATGAAGTTGTTTGTTGACCCAGTTGTAAGGATCTTTGTCTTTGTGATGTTGAGGTGCAATCCATACTGAAGGTTGTGTCCTTTGATCTTCATCAGTAAATGTTTCAAATCCTCTTCAGTTTCAGCAAGCAAAGTTGTGCCACCTATATAAAGCAGGTTGTTAATGGGTCTTCCTCCAGTCCTGATGTCATGTTCTTGTTCATAAAGTCCAGCTTCTTGGATTATTTGCTCAGCATAGAGATTGAAGAGGTATGGTGAAAGGATACAGCTCTGATACACATCATCCTCAACTTTAAACCAAGCAATGTTTCCTTGTTCAGTTCAAAAGACTGCCTCCTGGGCCATGTACAGATTCCTCATGAGGACAACTGAATGTTCTGATATTCCCAATTCTTCATAATATTATACATAATTTATTGTGATCCACACAATCAAATGCCTTTGCATAGTCAATAAAACATAGATAGACATCTTTCTAGTATTTTCTGCTTTCACAGACCCTAAAGACTCCACCAGAAAACTCTTAGATCTGATAAGCACTTTAAGCAACATAGGATATAAAATCAACATACAAAAATCAAGTTTTTTTATATATCAATAAAGACCAGGCAGTGAAAGAAATCAGGAAAACAAACCCACTAACACTAGCTTTCAAAAGAATAAAATACCTATGAGTAAACCTAACCGAGGAGGTGAGAGACCTCTACAATGAAAACTTTAAAACACTGAAGAAAGAATCTAGAAGATGGAAAGACCTCCCTTGCTCATAAATTAGAAGAATTAGTATTGTGAAAATGGCAATATTCCCTAAAACAGTGTATAGATCCAATGTAATCTCCATCCACATTCTATTGACATTCTTCACAGAAATAGAAAAACAACTCTAACATTCGTATGGAAGTACAAAATATCTTGAATTACTAAAGCAATCCTAAACAGAAAGAGCAATGTAGGGGGTATAACATTACCTGATTTCAAATTATACTATGTTGTTGTTTTTGTTAGGTGCCGTCAAGTTGAGTCTGACTCACAGCGACCCTATGTACAGCAGATCGAAACACTTGCCGATTCTGTGCCAGGCAAACCATCTTATTTATGTTTAAGCCCATTGTTGCAGACACTGTGTCAATCCATCTGGTGGAGGGTTTTCCTCTTTTGCGTTGACCTGCCACTCTCCCAAACATGATGTCCTTCTCCAGGGATTGATCTCTCCTGACTACATGTCTGAAATATTTAAGACACAGTCTGGCCATTCTTGCTTCCAAGGAGCACTCTGGTTGCACTTCTTCTAGGACAGATTTGTTGGTTCTTTTGGTAGTCCATGGTATATTCAATAGACATCTCCAGCACCACAATTCAAAAGCATCAATTCTTATTCTGTCTCTCTTGTTCAATGTCCAGCTTTCACAGGCATATGATGCAACTGAAAATATATCTAGGTGTACACTAGCTCAAAATTATTAGTTTAAAAAATTAATTTAATTTATATATATATATATATATATATATATATATATATATATATATATGAGAATGATGGTCCGTGAAGTCCTTTCTAATGAGCTGAATTAAAAAAACTTATACAGTGTGCAGACCATTTGTAAAGAACTTGTATTTTATTGCTGTGAGATGGGAAGCTATTAGAGGGGTCAGAGTAAAGAATTGACAGGGTATGATTTCTGTTTAAAAGGACCATGCCTTCTGCTGTCTTAAGAACAGGTTAAAGGTGGTCAAGAGAGGAAGCAATAAGTCTTATTAAGAAGCTATTTCAGTAATCCAGGCAAAAATAATGGTGAAGGAGTCAGGATGACTCCAAAGGTTTTTGACCTAAATCAAACAAAATATGGAGTCATTTACTGAGACACTTCCCATGCTTGGGGATTGGGTAGAAGAATGGAGGAAAGGATCCAGTTGAAGCAATAATATGACCAAACTGTCATATTCAAAGTTATTAAATAAAACCATACTAGTACACTCCACTTAAAGAAAACTGTGTTTCAACAGAAAACTCAACCACTACAAAACTCTCAAAAGTAACAAGTCATATTAGAGCACTACATTTTTATATATTTTTAATTCATATATTGCAAATTACAAAAAGTACTATAGGGTTACCTTGGAAGTTCAAGCACTATCAAAACACGTAAGACAAATATGGATATCTCCTCCTCCCTCTAACACCAGTAACAAATTGTTGTTGTTGTTAGGTGCTGTCGAGTCGGTCTCCGACTCATAGCGACCCTCTGTACAACGGGGGAAACACTATTGTCAGTGCTTCTCTGCTGTTCATAGGGTTTTCAATGGCAGATTGATTTTTGGGAGGGGGTTGCCAGGTCCCTCTCCCAAGCCTACAGCTTCTGGTGTTCCCAGGCGGTCTTCCATCCAGGTACTAACCAGGCCTGACCCTGCTTAGCTTCCGAGATCTGACGGGATCGGATGCCACAGGGCTACAGCTGCAGGCTATAGTAACAAATTAGAGTTTTATACTTATTGATATTTCCATGGGCATACCTTCAAGTATTATATGATATATTGTTATTAGGTGCCATTGAGAGGAGTCTGAGTCATAGCTACCCTCAGGGTTTTTAATGGTGATTGTTTCAGGATTGCTTTGGGAGTGGATTGCCACATCCTTCTCCATGGTATATAATAAAGTAAAAGAAATTTAATAACACAAATAAAAATGTTTTGAAAATGTTGCAGTAGTTTTCAAATGTACTAAAAACATGAAAGTATTTGGGAAAATCCAACTGTCTAACCATTTGTTGGAAAATAACTACTTAATCCCCTGTGTCCGTCAGTTTGCCATATGGTGGGGGCTTGTGTGTTGCTCTGGTGTCGCAACCTATGCTACCAGTATTACAGATACCACTAAGGCCACCCATGGTAGACACGTTTCAGCTGAGATTCTAGACTAAAACAGACTAAGAAGAAGGATATGGCAGCCCACTCCTGAAACAATTTGCTGTTGAAAATCTTATGACATCATGTTTGGAAAAGTGGTGGGTCAATAAAAAAAACAAAGACCCTCAACTAGATGGATTGACACAGAGTCTACCACAGTGGATTTAAACATAAAAGGGATCGTGTGCCTGGCCCAGACTTCAGGAGTGTTTCATTCTGTTGTACATTCTGTTGTCAGTACGAGTTGGACCCAACTCCATGGCACCTAACAACAACCACTTATAGAATTAGGACAGGTAAAGAATATAAAACATGTAAGAATGTGTTCACATGGCCTAGATCTGTTGCAATAATTTTCAACCTAATCATAAATTCAGTTCTTTATGCTATTCTCCTGTGAGTTATTGGTCTCTTTTCTTTGATGGGGTGGGGCATGGTGGGGGTCAAACCCAGGGCTTCACACATGCTAGGCAAGCACTCTACTATGGAGCTACACCCCAGCTCCACCTTTTCCTCTTAATAGACTATTTGTTGGAGCACTTTTAGGTTCAGAGCAAAATTGAATGAAAAGTAGAGAGGATTGCACACACCCCTTACCCTCAAACATGAAACAACCTCCTGTCCCCACTACCAATATGCCACACCAAAGGAGCACATTTGCTATAATTCATGAACCTACCTTGATACAAAATTATCACCCAAAGTTCATAGTTTGCATCAGGATTCATTCTTGGTATTACATTTCTATGTCATGTTTTATTTTCTTTTGATTTGTTTTAGACAAGATCTTACTATGTATCCCAGGCTGGCCTCAAATTTGTGATCCTCCTGTCTCAGCCTCCTGAGTGTTAGGATTACAGTTGTGTACCACCACACCAAGCTTTATGGGAAACTGGTTCAAAAAAGGGGAAAATTTTAAAAAAGAATAAAAAATGGATAAACATGAAAATTTTTCCTGTGTTTATATCAGACATTCAAGGCTCAAAGGGCAACATATGGATTTTGACAAATGTATTTTTGTGTAGCTACTATCTTATTACCATACAGAGTATTTTCAAAATCTTAAAAACCCTCTGTGCTCTGGCTATTCATCTCTTTCCACTACCAACCTCTGGCAAACACTGATCTTTGCATTATCTCTTTAGTTTTGCCTTTTTTAGAATGTCATATAGTGGGAATCAGACAGTATGTAGCCTTTTCAAGTGGGCTTCTTTCACTTAGTAACAAGTAGTGAAGGTTCCTCTAAATCTTCTAATAGCCTGATAACTCATTTCTTTTTAGTGCTGAATAATATTGCATTATATGAATGCACCATGGTGCACTCATTCACCTACTAAAGGATAGTTTACTTGCTTCCAAGTTTTGATAATTATAATAAAGCTAATATAACATTTGTGGGTGGGTATTTACATGGACCTAAGGTTTAATTTA
>VMDO01003135.1:78612-105801 GCA_007922755.1 Pedetes capensis
CTGGGATTTAGCTCAGTGGGTAGAGCACTGCGCTGCAGTCTCTGAGGTCCTGAGTTCAATTCCCAGCACCGCAAAAATGGGAGAAGGGCCTGGCAATCCACTCCCAAGGCAATCCCGAAGCACTTAGCCATTGAAAACCCTATAAGGGTCGCTATGAGTCGGATACCGACTCGACGGCACCTAACAACAACAACAACAAGGTTTAATTTATTGGGGTATACATTAATTAGCACATTAATTAATTAATATACATTAATACATTAATACAATAATAATTCTGTATGATCCTGGATCATACAGAAAGATTAGGGTTAGTTTTGAACAAAACTGTCAACATGTTCTCCAAAGGGCTAGAACACTTTACATTCCAACCAGCAGTATGTTGTTCCACATTCTCACCAGCATTTGGTATTAGCCTTCCTCATAGGTGTGTGGTGATATCTCATTTTTGTTTTAACTTATACTTCCCTAATGACATATGTTGTTGTTGTTGCTGTTGTTGTCGTTAGTTACCGTCAAGTTGAGTCCAATTCATAGCGACCCTCATAGGGTTTTCAATGGCTGACTGTTTCGGAATTGCCTCAGGAGGGGCTTGCCACGTCCTTCTCCCATTTTTGTGGTGCTGGGAATCAAACTTGGGACCTCAGAGACTGCAGAGCAGTGCTCTACCAATTGAGGTAAATCCCAGCCCAATGCCATATAGGGAATTACAAATTTAAACAACTTATAATTTTATTTATAATTTATAAGTATAATTTAATTTATAATTATAATTAGTTTATAATTCCCTAATGACATATAACCCCATGTGTCTGTCAGCTTGTCATGCTATGGGCACTTGCGTGTTGCTGCGTTGCTGAAAGCTATGCCACTGGTACATCAGATACCAGCAGGACCACCCATGGTGGACAGGTTTCAGCTGAGATTCCAGACTAAGACAGACTGGGGAGGACCCAGCAACACACTCCCGAGACAATTAGCCATCAAAAACCCCATGAATGGCAGAAAAGCACTGTCAGATATAATGCCATAAAATGAGCTCCCCCATCCCCAAGGTTGGAAGGAATTCAAAAGACAACTGAGGAAGAGTTGCCTCCTCAAAGAAAAGTCCATCTAAATGATAAGAATGGAGTACAACCCCTGGGACCGCCATTTGCAGATGTGGCACAACTCAAAATGTGAAGAAACAGTCACTGTAACAATGGGCTCAAACATTAAAAACAGATTGTATGTATAGTAGTGTTTCTTTCTATTACACATAGAGTTGCTATGAGTTGGACCGGACTTGATGGCACCTAACAACAACAATGACATAGTGACATAATATTGAACATCTATTCATATACTTATTTGCCATCTATATGATATGTCTGTTATGACCTGTTGCCCATTTTTTAGTTGTCTGTTTTATTTTGTTTTTGTTTTCTCATTGCTGATGTTTCAGATCATAGTCTTGTCAGATCTTTTGCAAATATTTTCTAAGTGTGCTTTGTCTTCTCATTCTCTTTGTACCTCTTGCTTTTTTAAGTTTAAGGTAATTCGTTCACTCAAGTGATAAATAGGAGAAATTAAAAATTTTTGTCATAAATCCCATTTTATCCCTTACATATTAATTGAAGTCTTGCTCGTCATAGACTCCATCCAGTATCCCACATTTAGTCCCTTAAAAGTACCTAGAGCAGCTGGGTGCAGTGGTGCATGCCTGTAACCCCAGCAGCTCAGGAGGTGGAGGCAGGAGGACCGCAAGTTCGAGACCAGAGGCTGTCTGCGTAACTTAGCAAGACCCTGTCTCAAAAAAAGCCAAAAAAAAAAAAAAAAAAAGTACTTAAAGTGATTTTACATACATGTCACTAAAATTCTGGGTAACTAGATTTCTCACATAAGAACAGGCCTGTTATATGCTGCTCTTTGACCCTTGAATGTCTGATATAAATACAAAGGAAATTTCTTCACTTTTATCCATCTTTTATTTTTTTAATTTCCTTTTCTTGAACCAGTTTCTCATTTGCTTCAGCAGTAACCCTATTCCCAGCAGAACCATAAAATAAAATGTATACCTTCATTTCACAACTAGGGTGGGGGAAAGAATTGGATATACCTGGTTTCATATAAAATACAATGTTAGAGCCAGCAGCAAAGCACATTTATTTGCTCATTCATATAATCACTTTTAAGTATCAGCATTTTATTTAACAAATGATTCAAGGAAGTTGGTGGAAAGGATGCTTGCAGGGACAAATTTATTTAGATTCAAATAGCTTGAAAAACTAAAGCATGATAAAGCTCAATGTCAAAGCTCTGTTTTCCAGGTGTGCCTGCAGAAATGATCAGACATATGGAATTACAAATCTCCTGCTTGTTAGAGTGTTCAAGGAAATCAAAGAACTGTGGAAACCATTATTGTCCAGGAAGCAATGTTGTCTTTGAAAGCCTCATCACTGAAGAAATGTCTCTGAAGCAGATGAAAAGGCCAATCCCGGCTCGGTGGTGAAGTCCAGGTGCCTCACTCATTCAGCATGAGCTAAAAGATACCATTTAAATGGAAACGACTAATGCCAACCTGCCTAAAGAGTTTGTATTTCAGGTTCTATGAATAACATCCTCATTCTACAGACGTTTATACATTTTCTTCGCAAGGCAAATCAGCTCACACAGCCAGAAAAACATTCAGACACATACATAAGAGACATGAAGAGCTACATGACGTGGAAAAAACAAATGTAATTTTATAAGAGTTCTTAGAAGGAGAGAGCATGCTCCAACTAGTGGGTGTGATCAGACAGGCTTTAAGGGAGGTGCAACATGACCTGGGCCTTACAGAAGGTGAGGGTGTTGACAAGTGGTGTTAGGAGAAAAGCTTGGATTGGATGGAAGAGCATGCTGAGGAAAAGATATAGAAGCAAAAGTCCATGTATCTGGTCTTGTTTGAGGAAATAGGACCATTTCAGTTTGGTTGGAGCTTAAACACGTATAAAGCAAAGGATAAGAGGGAATGGGGAAAAGACACATAGGAAGTGAGCATCAGGAGCACTCTATTTGCTATCTACTGCTGCATAACAGATTACTCACAGCCTGACAGTTTCAGCTGACAAACAATTAGCACTTCATAGTCTCTGCAGTTCAGGAATTCTGGTGCAGCTTAGTTCAGCTTCTGGGTTTCTTTCTCTGAGGCTACAATCAAGGTTTCTGAGTCTGGGCTGCAGTCATCTAAGGCTCATCTAGGTTCCTAGGGTCCATTTCTACATGCAAAGGGCTCTCAGCCAAAGACCTCAGTCTGTTTCTGAGTGGGCTTCCCCCAGAGGTAGGAGAGAGAAGGGACAGAAAGAGAGGGTGCAAGAGAGAATAGAACCAAAGCTGTACTTTTGTATCTTTTGTAATCTGATCTGGGAAATAACGCACCATCACTTCTGCCATATTCTATTGGTCACACCAACCAACCTTCTTATGAAGTGTTGGGGGGAGGAACCACACAGGTGCCACACCAGGGGGTGGGACTACATGGGCCATCATAGAGTCTAACTACAACTCCCACTTCAGTTGTGCAGATGAGACCCTGCACATCTCTAAGTGTATCTTTCATATTATAATCATCACAAGAATTTCTGATCAGGAGAGTATATGAACAAATAATCAAAACTTTATACCTCACAAGATATACTTAGTGACATCCACACATATATATTTGATGAATGGGGAAAGGAGTAAACATTAGGGTGAACAGTTGGAAAGAAACTGCAGGTCTGCATGAGAACTAATATAGCATCAGCAAAGGCTGAATTAACAGAACCTGGTGTTTATCTCCTGACTAATTCAAGCAGAGTTTAGGGACAGCTTCACTCTTTCAACAAACATTTAAGTACTTGCTTTATGTTGGATACTTGGCTAGAGATTAGTGATAGGAGCTCTTGTTCTACTGGAAGGAAAGACAAGTAAACAGAATTTTACAATTCCATGCAGTAAGTCTATTCTGGGGAAAGAGAAAAAGGAATCCACTTCAGACAGGAAACTTGAGGAGGAATTGTCACTTTAATCAGTGCACTGTACCCAAAAGAATGGGCTCTTTAACTGAGTCAGGATAGGTAACATTAAGAAGATGATCTATGAGGGGCTTTTGGGCAGAGAATTTTTGGCTCAGAAATCCAGAGCTTAAAGAAACAGCAGGACAGCATAAGTCTATGTGAGTATGGCAAAAGATGAACTTGTAAGTTAGGGGAAATTTAAGATCAGAAGTGTCCCATGTTCTAACCTAAGGAGTCTGTGTTTTATTCTGCATATATTAAAGAAGGTGGTCATAGCATAGACTTGATGTTTTGGAAGGAGCTCTCTGGCAGCCATGTGGAAGCTAGGTTAGAGGGAAAGACTAGATAACCATAATCTAGAAGTAATCTAGGTGAAGAATAAGATCTATACAAATGTTGTTATTATGGGGTCACAGAGAAGGGGACACATTGAAGAGGTATTTCCAAATTGGAATTGATAGGATTGTGGCACTGACTGTACATGAGGCATAAGGGAGAGGTAAGATTACTCTGCCTTTAGTGATTAATTGATGGTTATACTAATCATGGAAGTAGAGAATACAGGCTGGGCAACAGTTCTGGGACAGAAACCATGAGTTTGATATTAGACATGGTGCATTTGTAAAGAGTATAAGAGTCTGATGGAGCAGATAAGCATACAGCCGTAGAGCTCAGAAGAGAGACCTGAGCTGGACAGATGGGCTTGAGTCATCAGAATGGGTTTCAGCATGGGTGAACTCATTGGTGTGGTTTTCATGGGAAAGTCTGCATGCTGAAGCAGAAGATGTGGAGGAAGGAGGGACACTAAGTACTGTGCCATTAGAGGAAGAGAAGGTTGGGACCGAGACAAATCTGGAGAGATGGGAAGAGTGATGACAGAGAGGCCAAGGGAGAAACCAATGCTGAGAGCCAAAGACTTACAGACAGGAGTTATAGGCAGCATCAAAATGTCAGAAAGGGGAATTGAGCTAAGGCTGAGATGCTGTCTACTGGGTTTAGCCACCAGACTGTCTTTGGCCACATTGGCAAAAGTATATGCAGGCCACAGTAGAGAAGGTGGTAAGTAAACATTGGCACGAGAGAGCAATTCAGCAAGGACTGTCACCCTCTTTGCTTTTACCCCCCACAGATTCTGTTTCTGGGCTGCGAGCTCCACTTCCGTTACTATTGTTCAGCTTCCTCTTCCGAGCTCTGCTTCTACCTCCATGGGTTCTGCACGTTCTTCTTCTGCTGGATTCCCACACTGTCACATTGAAAATACTGGGGAAAATAGGGTCTGTATTGAACATGGATAGCTTTTTTTCTTGTCATTATTCCATAAATAATACAGTATGACAACTTTTTAGGCAGCATTTACATTGTGTTAGGTATTCTGAGTGATGTACAGATGATTTGAAATACACAGGAGGCTATGTGTAGGTCATACACAAAGACTACGGTATTTTATATAAGGCATTTTAGCCTCAGAATTTGTTCCTTTAGCCTCAGACTTTGTTCCCAAGGGGGGTCTGAGAACAAATCCCCTTCAGACACTGAGCATGAACTATGTAAGTAGATTTTTTTCTCTGAACTAACATGCTCACTTTATGAGTATGTGGAACATACTAAAATATTTAATATTTAGGCAGTTGGCAAATAGACAAATAATATCTCTATACAGATCTATTATATATAAAACTAGCAGAGTTTCAAGAACTACCAGGTATGGAGTTGTTTCCTTTTTTTTTTTTTTTAATTCCTAAGAGGTTATCCAGTTTTATAAAAGCCAAGAGCGGAAGGAATGGAGTACAGGGTGCTCCTTATAATCCCTTTGCTCGTAACTAGCACAGTTCACTCCTCACTTGCACAGAAAGCCAATAAGCCAGCCAACCCTTGGGCCAGGGCCCAGGAACTGCCATCCATTGAAGCCCTTGGAAGTGAGTCAGGCCAATTACATATTGTAGAGATGCTGTAGGTTGTTTGAAAATACTAAATAGGTCAAATCGTCCTGTGAAATGCAGTTTGCCAACTTCTTTATTAGTAAGAAGACCATTTATTCAATTATTCATGTCTTCAGCATCTGTTTTTTGAGTTCAAAGCAGTTTGGTAGAGATTCTGAGTCCTACCACAGTGAATCAGAGGGACTGTCCTCTGGGGAACCACAATCTACAGAGGATATAGACACAAAGGCCAATACAGGGCAGTAGTGTCCTGTGTCATACAATATAAACCCCACAATAACACAGCTTGAACAAGCCATCCATACTTCCTGGATCTCCCACTGGTAACAAAGTTCAGAAGTGGTGAAAAAAAAGTGTATTTCTGGTCTAGCATTCAGCTGCTGGGCTGGCCCATGACAATATAGATAGTTTAGGTACCCCGAAACCATGCTTTAAGAACTTGCAACATCACATATATATGCCCTTTTTTAAAAAATCAGGTACAGAAAATTTTGTTAAAATTTAACTGGGATCAATGAAAGCCATCCACTGATCCAGAGGCAGACAAAAATACCAAAGTGCCAGTAAGCAAGCAGAAAGGGGCACCACATGAAGTTTAGAAGTCAGGGGCAAATCAGTGCAACTCCTCAGATAGCCAGAGCAGAATATTGGTGATCAGGCTGGTGAGAACAGGCAGCTTCTCTGTGAACAAGCTGAGCTGCAAGAGAGCAGTAAATCAGTAGAGGCAAAGACAGAGAGGAGGATTTTAAGCAGGAAAATGACCACTCCCACAGAGTCATAATGAAAAGTTCAGGCAGAAGTTTTTCTATCTTACAGGGAGATACTATTGGCAAAGTCTGAAAGTACCTTCACCTGAGAGGTACAAGCTGAGCAGCCAGTGAACCTACTGAGAACACGATGCAAATGATGTTCTGGGGCATAGAAGCATAAGTAGCATGTCTTCACAGATGACCAGAAGAAATGGAGAGGTACCAGCAATCTTAACATTTTTCTACATGGTCTAGATTGAGGGAAGGAGTTGCCACCACAACCAGGTAAGTACCCCTTGTGGGCATTCCCAAAGTAAACCAAGCTTAATTCTCTTATGGCACAGGTTTGTAATGGACTCCTTACTTGTGTATGTGCCCTGCCTAGACTACAATCTTCTCTATTTTCATTACCCAGCATAATTTAGTGTATGTTGTTGTTAGGTGCTGTCGAGTCGAGTCCAACTCATAGCAACCCCAGGTACAACAGAATGAAACACTCCCCGTTGCTGTCCATGCTTGGCACTATTGTCAGTGCTTTTCTGCTCTTCATGGGGTTTTCAATGGTGGATTGTTTCAGGAATGAGTTGCCAGGTCCTTCTCCCTAGCCTGCAGCAACTGGTACTCCCAGGTGGTCTCTCATCCAAGGACTAACCACTTGATCTCAGCTAAGCTTAGATTAGCTCAGAAGCTAACCTGCTTAGCTTCTGAGATCAAGTGGGATCAGATGCTAGGGTGCTATGGCTGCAGGGCTGGCATATAGGTATTACCACGTGTTTGCTACATGAGACAGTGACAGAAGGATTTTTTGGGGTTTGTTGGTGTGCAGAATATCACAGTATGAGTAGCAGGGTATTAGGTCAGGAAAACAGACTGAGCCCTAGTGTATATTTACCTTTTGCTAGACACCTACATCTCCTCCCTTTTCCTTTGAGGAATTCTCAGTTTCCTTTCATTTTTAAGTCATAAAAGGAGGTATACCTCACCTACAATTAAAAAGAGCCAATATGCCAACTCTCTTTCCCATCCTCCTTGCAACATGGCATTGGCATGAGACCAAAGACCCACCTATCCTTTGATTTTGAATAGAGTTGCTAAGATGCAAGAAACAAAAACAGGGAAAAGAAAAAAATTGCACTGTGATATTGGTGACAGTGGCAGGATTGAGTCCCCTGGAGCACTAATGTATGGCTACAGCAGAATGCAGAGGCCATGGCACCCACCTCAGTGGGGGAAATTACCTCTCCTAGCATTCAATAGGAGGAGCAACAATTTCCTCATCCAACCAGTTCCGTGGCATGATTTTGAAAACTGGTTCTAGCAGCCGCATAAGCTTCTGAGCCTGCTTCTGCTGCTCTTCTGGTAAGTCTATGATCTGCCCAATATCATTTTTTAAGCTTTTCTTTGTTCTTAAACCAACAAATTATTTATTATAATTTGCAACTTGCAGCCCTGACTGATATAAGGCTAAATCCTAGTTAGACAAGGTTAGAACTTTCAAGTATTATCTACAGACATCAGGAAACCATTATGAGTTTTAAAGGGATTGTGACAATGGCCAAAGTGCTCTAGAAAGATCAAATTGGCAATGGCAACAGCGATGACTCCCTCAGTTCAAAAGAGCATTTATGCTAAAGAGACATATTTTGAGGTGGCATATCAGGTCCCCTTCCACTGCCATAACAAAGTACCAGACACTGGGTGGTGTTCACAAAACTGGCTTATTTATACATGAAGTATTTGTTACTCAGAATCTGAAATGCATAGGAGATCCATGTAGACATATACAAGGTATTAAAAATAAGGGGTTAGAGATTTAGCTCAGTGGTAAAACACTTGCCTAGTAAGTATAAGACCCTAAGTTCAGTCCCCAACACGAGAGGGAAAAAGAAATCACTGCATATCCAAGAGTTCTAAGTATCTCTCAATCAATAGGAGCAGATGTACGGGTGATTATGTTTATAGTGCCTATCTTATGGCTGCATGCCAAATGCCTTTCAAAAACTCTGAGGAAGTGACCCAACTCTGTAGTTATATTAGAATTTTGTTATATGGAATATTACTTAAAATAAGTGGGTCATCAGCTGAAAGTAGGAAATCTTTGAGTCCTGTAGCTATTTCATTGAAATAGCAATTGATTTGTACCACAATCATAAAATGCAGTCTAGCAGTGCAAAATACCCTTCTCTGGGTTCATGAATAGTGATTTATTTTTTGTACAAATTTATCTCAGAAACTCACATTCAGAAATGTGCTCACACAATGTGCCACAATATGTTGTTTAACAAAAATATAGAAAAAAGTCCTATCTGCCACAAATGAGAAGTGTCATTAATGCATCAGCTGCAAGTTATTCACAGGCTTCTGGCTTGGCAGTTGGCTGAAGAGAACCACTTACTTAAGCAATTCCTCACTACTAGATTTCTCTTGTTGCTTTTGGCTGCAGCACAAAGCTGCTTTCAAAAGCAGGTGACAAGAGGACTTCTATAAATGTTCAAGTATATGACCTTATTTCAGGTCATTTTTAACTTCAGATTGTTAGTAAAAAATTTTTTTTGTTTTGCAAAGAGCATTAATAGGCTTGCATAATTTTCTTAACCCACTTGAATAGGGTAGTTCTCAAAAGGGAAACACTCATGATACAAGGGCTCCAGACCTAGACTGCTTGGGTACAAATATGACTCCCTCATCTCCTAACTGATCCCAAGCAAATTACTTAAAACTCCCTATGTCTTGATTACTCACAGGTAACTCCCAGATATCTTTTCAGGAGGGAATATTTAAGACACTTAAAATGAAGTGTCTGGTCTATGTAAGAATTTGCTAGTATGATTGTTGTTGTTAGGTGCCACTGAATGGGGTCCGACTCATAATGACCCTATGTACAACAGAAGGAAACACTCCCTGATACTGTGCCATCCCCAGCACTACATCAGTACTTTTCTGCTATCCACAGGGTTTTAAACAGCTGATTGTTTTAGGGATTGTTTCAGGAATGGGCTGCCAGGCTTTCTCCCCTTTTGGCTGTGCTGTGGATTGAACCTAGGCCCCAGAGTGCACAGAGAAGCACTATACCAACTGAGCTAGACTCCAGCCCCTTTTTAAAAATCCCTTATATGTCTACATGGATCTCTTATGCTACTATGATTAAGGTCTATTTATTGGGAGAGACAAAACAGTCCTCAATATTGCTAACACCTTGAGAAGACCAAGATGCCTGTTCACCTCTCTATTCTAGTATTTCCCTCTCTCCCCTTCACATTTCCCACATTTCTGGGAAAAGTGCCCAATAATGAAAGCAATTTGTTTGCAGCCACCTCCCATGAGATGTAGGAGGGTCAGTACCTGGTTTGGAGCCCATTCTTAAAGGGAATTTCTCTGATTCTTCTTGCTCAATGGGAATAATCAAAAATTTTTTTGATAATTTTTTGTGCTATTTAGTAAATCTCTTCCCAAATTGCAAGAATAATAATTCTGGAGTGTATCTTCTTCTATTCTCCTTGCTAAATAGTAAGTCTGGAAGAGGTCCTTACAGCCTCTGGTTTGTCTTCAAGGATTTTTCCTAAAAGAGGTAGACAGACTTCCTGCCCAAGAACAGGCTGTTAAGTGTTGGCATTCTACCAACGATTCCCCTAGTGGGCTCTACAGGGAAATGGGCAGTGGCTAAGAGGATTCCACTACCCTGAACAGGAGGAGCTGGGGAGGCTTCAGCACCATTTACTCACAATGTGAATGGGTCACATAACTTTGTATAGCTTGCAACACAGCCTTTGTTTAACATTCAAGTAAGATGAGAGAGAGAGACAGGGAGGGAGAGAGAGAGAAAGAGAAAGAGAGAAAGAGAGCGCACACAACTTAAGTAAGCTATGGTGAAGACAGACTAAAGGTCAAAATTGTAATATTAAATAAATCTTACAAGATTTTATAAACCCTAATTTATTGTCTATGTGCAACTGACATTTTAGCTCTTGGTTTAATACCACACACTTCAAAGTATTCTTGTAGAAGAATGGTTGATAACCCTCTTACACAGTATAATTGGAATTCTGCATGTTAGAACATTTGGTTTCTGAAAGATTTTTGTAAATGTTAATAGCTGTCTTTTAAAATGGTGTAAGTGTGAAATGCTATGAAAAGCAAAGGTTTAAATGTCACTCTGTCTATAATTTTCATATTGTAAAAACTAAGTAAGATTTTTTAAATGGGAAACCTAAAATCCTGCTGCAAGTTTAAAGATATCAATACATTTAATCTTCCTTTTTGAAATGGATATGACATTTAACTAAATGAGCCAAATTTAGAATTAAAGGTAATCTGTTTTTCCTAAAATTTACTATTATATGTTTTACCTATAATTGCTGAAAAGCAGTTCTATTTACAGAGTTCCCTATATCTCCTCACATTGTATGAGGTTATGATTAAGATCAGTCCTTACACACAGCACCTGGGGATCCCCCCAGGTACACAAGGTCATTACCACCTGAGTTTTCATTCTTGACTCCAAGCGGTCTCACTAAGGCAGCATGCAGCCTTTCAGTGTGGTAGTGAAGCCAATTCATTCCTTTCTAGGGTGGCTGATCAATTTGACCATAATGAAAATCAAAAACCTTTCTCTTTTTTCCTTTTTCTGGTTTTTGTCTTTGGTTAGCTTTCCTCCTTTTAAACTACTTACTGTATGTTGTTGTTAGGTGCCCTCGAGTCGGTATCCGACTCATAGCAACCCTCACAGGGTTTTCAATGGCTGACTGTTTCGGGATTGCCTTGGGAGTAGATTGCCAGGCCCTTCTTCCATTTTTGCAGTGCTGGGAATTGACCTCAAGACCTCAGAGACTGCAGCGCAGGGCTCTACCAACTGAGCTAAATTCCAGCCCACTTACTGTATACAGAGTAACTCTTCAGTTTCTTCCATTACCTCTACTTGAACTGAATTTAGCACCATCTCTAGTACTCAGCTGCTTGAGCATGTAGGACAAGAATGAGCATCCTACAAACAAAATAAACAAATAAATAAATCTGCTTTGCCCAAAATAGGGTTCTAACATTACTACTCAAACCCCATTTTTCCCTAATTACTGTTTAATGTACTGGTATAGTTCCAAAGACCTGCAGCCATAGCCCTGTGGCATCCGATCCCCTCAGATATTGGAAGCTAAGCAGGGTTGGGCCTGGTTAATATTTGGATGGAAGACCGCCTGGGAACACCAGGCTTGGGAGAAAGACCCAGCAACCCACTCCCAAAAAACAATCAGCTATTGAAAACCCTATGAATAGCAGAGAAGCACTGACAATAGTGATTTGCTATGAGTTGGACACTGACTCAACGGCACCTAACAACAACAACATAATTTCAAACAGTGGTGTTGGTTATGAGGGTGCTATTAGAAATTTGTTATTCTTCACAAAGTACCAAAAATTTCATAGAAATCAATTAATAAAAATGAAAACAAGATGGTATTCAACAGTGTTCCAATAATATTCACACTCATTTAACACAGTAATGTTTCAATGTTTTGCTTATTAAAAGAGAAAAGAGACCAGTTACAGCTCAAATGCCATAAAGTACACATAACAGTACCCTCTGCTCCTGCAAGCACATAGTCTATATCTCAGGTTAGTGCAGCAAAACTTAGCTTGGTGCAGCAAACAAGAGAAAGTTGGTTGAGTACTATTGGCTTAACAGAGACCAAGGCTAATTTCATAGAATCCTTTGGAGTGTTTATTGATCCCCCCTTGGCCTTTAACTCTATCAATAGAAACCAGTTTTAGGATAACCTTATATTAGAAGCAGAGTCAGCAGGTACAATATAGACCAAATCCAATATTTTCCATTGAGATAATATAGGAAAATATGCAAGATCCTGGCTTGGACTCAAAATCAGAGGAAAATTATTATAAAAGACATATTGGGACCATTGTCAAAATCTGAATAAAAGTTTGTAGAGTAGATGATGGATTGTATTGATTTCAACTTCCTCATTTGGATCGTTGCACCACTGGTAGGTGAGTGAATCTCCAGGTTCTTAGGGCATAGGCATTGAGCTATTTAGGAACTGGAAAGGAACTGTGCCTACATTTTACTCTCAAAAGGTTCAGAAAAATACAATTATATAATCATTTTATGTAGATGTTGTTGTTAGTTGCTGTCTAGTCAGTGTCTAACTCATAGAGACCCTACGTAGGACAGGCAAAACACTATTGTCAGTGTTTCTCTGCTGTTCATAGGGTTTTCAATGGCAGATTGTTTTTTGGGAGTGGGTTACCAAGTCCTTCTTCCAAACCTATAGCACCTGGTGATCCCAGGGTGTCTCCCATCCAAGTACTAACCAGGCCCAACCCTGCTTAGCTTCTGAGATCTGATGGGATCAGACACCACAGGCGTACAGCCATAGGCCTTATGTAGCTAGAGATACTGATGTAGGTATATGTTTATCCCATGCTCACCAGGCAGCACAGTAAATACTGAAAGGATATACAGATGGATGGGTGAGTGGGTAGATAAATATATAGAATAATAAAGCAAATGGTACAAAAATCTTAAAAACTGGTGAATCTGAATGAAAGTACACAGTTGTTTGCACTATTATTGAAAATTTTTGTTTGTTTCAAATTATCACAAAATGTTGTTTTAATGGAAATAGTCACAGAGCATTCCTTTCTTAAGCAACAGTAGATGAAGTGTTGTTTGTGATGTGGCAAAACCCATAGCTGCAAAATAAGGTCATTCACATAACAAGTATAGTCATCTTTAAAGCATGATGCCTAGTGAAAACCACTTCCTTTCATGCATAGACTTGGCTAAGTCCTTTAAAAAAAAAAACAACTTTTTTTGAAGCACTAGAATTTATTATTCACACCACAGAGTTCTTATGTGGTAGCAGTGTTATGCACACCATCTTTAAAACATGCTTAACCCTTAACCTTCCTTCTTTCCTTTAAAAAAGTCAGAACATACCAGAGCATGGGAGTTACCAGCTGGAGTCATATATTGTGTTTTCTCTGACAAGGGTAGCATCATTATAAACCAACAGGCCCGTGTGAACGTGCAGCAACAGTGCTGATTTTTATTGTGGAGCATGGCAGAAAAGAACATTTGTTCCTTTTCATTCCTGAGTGTTTTCATGGTGACATTTCTCAATCTCTGTGTGTGTGTGTGTGTGTGTGTGTGTGTGTTTTACTGCTTTCTTTTCCCTCAAAGAGATCATCCAGTGACCTTGAAATCTGCACTGGCATTTTGTTGGCAGGAAGGGAAGCTCTCTCTTCTCATTTGCAAAATGAATAACAATTTGATCATCCTTAAACTTCTAAAAGGTTAATTATGCTCTCTCCATGAGTACTGAATGAAAACCTGTTTTATCTCTGCCCAAATGAAGCCCACAGGGCTCACCCTCCCTCTTACTCTGCCAGGAGACCAGGTTCTTCCGGCTGTCAATTAACCACTATCAGCTCCTGATCTGTGTGAGCTGCAGTAGATTTTCTCATCCCAAAACTATGACAGCCCTCATTTGCTACAGCTGTGTGGTGACTTTAAAAATTTCTCAGCAGGAAAGTGTTATCTGGCTTTGGGCGTGATGGAAAGAAAAGAATAGCAAGTGGTGTGAGCTAGAGAGAAAGAAAATGAAAAACACATTGGACTACTGGAACTTCATTTCACTTCAAAGATTTCTACCCAGAAGCAAGAATAAAACAACAAAACAAAAATGTGAGGGTATAGGTAATAAAAATCACCCTAAAAATATAAGCAAATTTAAAGTATCTAAGCTCTACTGGGAGAAGGGCCTGGCAATGCACTCCCAAGGGATTCCTGAAACAGTCAGCCATTGAAAACCCTATGAGGATTGCTATGAGTCGGATACCGACTTGACAGCACCTAATAACAACAACAACAACAAGCTCTACTGTGCTCAGAAGCATAAGATCCTTATGATCTGCCAATTTGCAAAGAAGTTATATTCTGTACACTCAGAGATAATAGCACCTATGGGCCAGCATTCATGGATGGGGTAGTCAAACTTTGTATGTAAAAGACTCAACATCTACGCTTTCCCCCCTTTATAATTTCTACAATGCTATTATTTTGTGGCCATAACAGCCTCTTTAGTCATAAGCCAGAAATCATATCTTAAAAAGTTACATTTCATTTTTATGAAAGAGTTACATTTCATTTTTATTACAAGAAAACCTCATCTTTTAAAGGAAAGTAATAGTGGGGAATGGCAGCTGGGGTGGGGATAGGGGCAGCAAATATTTTGCTTCAGCCTGATATTCATGGTTCCTTGTTTTAATTATTTGTACAATTTCACATAAGCCAACCAAACTTTACTATAAGTGAAAAAAAAGAAGAAAAATTAGAATGAGCAATAATATATTTTTTTCTAAAGGAAACATGTTACTCTATAGAATAGCTCAGATGTTTTAACAGTAATATAATTATCAAGACATCATGCACAGCCTGATCTTTTGACTAAAATGAAGCCTGTCACTGTGTATATAAAAAGGGTTCTGTGCCTATTTCCTCCATATAGCAGAGTAAATGCCACTGGGGATGGAACAGCAGCAGCTCTGTGAGAAGAACTAGTGCAGTCTACAACTTTCTGAGGATTTCATGAAAAATGAAATACTGTTCACCAATAAAGCACTATTGCAAAATGGGTACTTTTTGTTGTTCTTATTCTTGGATGTGTGTGTGTATGTATGTGTTTATGTTAATATCTACATCACGGAAACATACCCCTTGAACCATTTTCAAGTGTACAGTTGAGGGACATTAAGTGCATTTACAACATTGTACAACCATCTCCACTTCTCATCTCCATTTTCATCACCCTAAACAGAAACTCCATACTCATTAAACAATCACTCCTCATGAGCCCTTTCCTCTAGCCCCTAATAATCTCTGTTCTACTTTCTGTCTCTAAAATTTGCTGTTCTAGGAGTCTCATATAAATAAAATCTTACAACATTTGTGTCTGACTTATTTCACTCAGCAAAATGTTTTCAAGATTCAGTCACATTATAGCATATACCAGAATTGCATTTCTTTTTAAAGGCTGAATATTTTCTCATTGGATGTACATATCATATTTTGTTTCTCCATTAAACCATTGATGGATATTTGAGTTGTTTCCACGTTTTGGCTATTATGAAGAATGTTGTTGTGACCAATGGTGTGCAAATATCTGTTTCATTCTGCTTTCAATTCTTTGAGGTATATATCTAAAAGTAGAATTATCAAGTATATAATTTTATGTATATTAATTGTGTTAGCCAAGCCAACACTCATATGCTATTATATATTGCTGTTG
Organism: Pedetes capensis; assembly: GCA_007922755.1. Lineage (NCBI taxonomy): Eukaryota > Metazoa > Chordata > Mammalia > Rodentia > Pedetidae > Pedetes > Pedetes capensis. The sequence continues at coordinate 94,620 of VMDO01003135.1, forward strand.
TTGTTAGGTGAACCTTCATACGGTTTTCAATGGTTGGTTGTTTCGAGATTGTTTTTGAGAGTGGACTGGCACATCCTTCTCCCATTCTTGAGGCTCTGTAGACTGAAGCTCCGTCTTCAGAGACTGCAGAGCAAGTACTCTGCCAACAGAGCTAAAACCCAGCCCATGTGATTATATGGGAGTTAAAAAGTAGAAGACATTTTACTTAGCAACTATTGGATATTACTGCACTTGGGTTTCATTCCAAGATCTTTTTTATTGTTGTCTTTGAATTATTCTACTGTTTATAGGAAGATTTTGAAACTGTAAAAAATGGGGAAAGAAACAGTATCTATCCTTTTTAGAATTTTTTTTCTAGCAAAAAAACTGAGTTTACATCCATACTAAATAATTAACATGGATAGTTGCTGTCTTCTTCTAAGTGATTAACAGAGCAAGAATATTATATTTCTTAAGAATGATCATTTAGAGAGAGAGTTGATAAGGGTTCTACCTCCAGCTCTTGTACATCTCTGTTCGCCCTATTCTGAGAATGTTTTCATCTGCCCATCCAAAGTGTCATTGGGCAAATGGCCTCCCTCTCTCTTTTTTTTCTCCCTCTACCCACTGAACCCTTCAGGAACCAGATAATCCCCATTGTTCTGCTCTCAACTAAGGCTAATTTTTCCAGAGTGTAAGCATATAACCCAAGGAGGGTTTATCAATCTCCTGGCTAGTTAACCAGTGGCCCGTAGTGCAGATTTTGGATTGCAAACATGAGCAGAAGTAATTGGGCTCCTGTCTTAGGCTCTAGGAATCAAGAAACTAAATGAATAATGCACTCACTGAAACAGAGGGCAAAGACTGTACTAAGAATGCTGTGAAGTATAGTCAGGTTTGGAAGGGACATCATAAGCCAAAGTCACATGCATATCTAAGTTTTGATGAAAATGAAAAGCTACTAAAGAAAGAAAAAATGGATCAGATACACAGAGAACACATATGTGAGACCATACAGCCCCTAAGTGAGCTGCTTGCAACAGCTGCCTTTATTCCTAAAGCTGGTTCAAAGTCTTTCCATGTGTTTCTTTACCAATAGACCATTTGGTTGAGTTACCTGCAGTAGGTCCCTGTTTCCTGAAGATCATCAACCATAGTGGAAACTGTCTCTTTGGTTGCTTTTCCTCCTATATTTACCTCTTTCCAATATCTTTTGTTATCTTTCCAAATTCCCTTTTTTTTTCTTTTCACCCCAATCCCCAGCCTCAAGCATTCTACTAGGCTCCGTCCTTACAGAAGAATCTAAAAAACTGAAGAGAAACAATTCAGTACTGGGTTTTTTAATTGTCACTTTATTGAGATATAATTCACATACCATTCACAGAGTTGTACATTCATCATGGTTTCTAAGTTTAGAGCACTTTCATTATCCCACAAAGGAATCTCATACTCATTAACAGCCATTCCCCATTCCATCCTCCATTTATTCCCAGGCAACCCACTAATCTATTTTCTGTCTCCATGGAGCTGCCTTATTTTGTATATTTTAAATTTGTATATACACAAATACACACAAACGTACACACTGGTAATATGTACAAAATATAATAAATACAATACAGACTGTCTTCTTTCCTGCTTTTGCATGGATGACTACATCGTTCCATCTTATCCATGCATAACACTCCATTGTATGGACATACAACCCTTTGTTAATCCCTCATCAATTGTTGAACATTTGGGTTACTTCTAAGTTTGGGCTATTATGAAAAATTCTGCATGACCATTTTTATGAAAGTCTGTATGTGAACATGTTTTTGATTCTCTTGTATATATACATAGGAATGAAATTGCTGGGTCACCTGGCATAAGGCAATGTATAGAGTTGTCCTCTTTTTGCCCCGCCCCCTTTTTCTGTCCCGTATTAACACCTTCTACAGGCTTAACTGCTATTGTCCTCTGTTTTTCTATATATTTTCTTTGTGTGTTACTGCTTTCAGTACATGTTTACATTTTCCTATTTTCCTCATGTTTGCTATGGTCCTGTTATTTGAGTTCATTTTTTAAAAATCAACCTGCAATCACTTTCCCTTGTGGTTTTTATTGTACAATACTTTCCTTCTCTCTCCTTGTCTCTGATAATGCTTAAATAAAGCCTGTTTCACCAAGAAGTAAGCCTGGGGTGGTGTATAATCACAAGAAATAGTTCTATGGAGTAAGAGCTTCAGGAACAGAACATATTCAAGAATGCATAAACAGAAGATTATAATAGCTCAGATTTAAAGGACTGATGTGGTCATATTTTTATTCCTGTATTTGCCCCAGTCGGGCCAAAAAACTTGATGTTGCTCTGCAGTGTCTTCCATCCATCCATCCAAGCCTACTTCAAATATGATGTGGCTCCTAGGTAATTGCTGCAGCTGCAGCTGTACGGTATGTCACCATCAGCAGCACTAACCCTTTGCCTCGGGCACCATATGGACAGTGACAGGTGAATCAGCCTGATGAGATGAAGAACTGTAAGTGGATTGAGGAGCCCTTTGACTTGTCCCAGCCCCACTGCCTCCCCATCGGATGGCCCCTGTCTCATTCCCCTGTAAACTCAAGTCTGAAGCTGAGAAGCACCAATTTTGCTCAGGGAGATAATTCAGTATTTTCCAAGTTTTTGACAGCTGACCAATTAAAAACCAGATGACACCGTTAACAAGCTCTAAATAAGCCAGGACTCAGAGCGACAGAAACCAGCAAAGCACCTACTGTCCGACCATGAGCCGTGTGAGTTTGAGAGAAATTCAAAGCTAATTGCAATGATGAGAGTGATGCTGATGACCTTCGGGACACCAGGCAGAATTCAAATCATTAACTGGGAGGCAGCAATTTCTGCTTCTAAAATATGTCTCCAGTGAACCTCCTATTTACCCCACGTCAGGATTTTTCTGTCTCCAAAATCCTGAGATTTTATCCAATTCCAGTTACAGATTTGAATCTTGTCCAATATCCCTACAGTTGTCATAATCATCTTTATCATCATAATTACCACTGAATAATTGTTACACTCACACAGAGCATGGCCCCTTGCTAGATAAAGTAATGTAGCTGATCTCACAAATAACTTTAAAAGCATAGTTTCATCAAGTTTTAGTCAAATCATTGAAAAGCTAGCATTACTAAGCCATTCGTTAACAAGCCCTACTTTAAGCTTTTCAGTCTGTGAATGGGCAAGCTGGGATGTGTTTCAAAGCAGAAACCCACATAAACACATATTCCTAAAATTCATTAAAGTCACCATTTTGTAAAAGCCATGGGAGACCTCTCATGACTAAGAGTGATATGAAGAGACCTCTCACCAAAACTGATTGTCATTTCCCTTAACTTAAAATTCTGATCAATATTCAGAATGTCAGAAATTGGGCTTTTGTGGATACAGTGATTATGAACAATAATGGAGTTCATTTTTATTTTGATTTTTACACTTTTTGTTAGCCATTATACTAATCCTCTTTCCAAATTAAGAGCTAGACCCAACATCGATCAGTGATTTTTGGACAATGATTACATCCTTCTTTCTGTGCAGAAGACATGTCTAGATCCACCTATGCAGGAAGATGCTGGACTTTAGATGAAAGTGCACATCTTTTTTAAAAAGTGCACATTAGAAGCAGGTGCTATGACACATACCTATAATCCTAGCAGCTCAGGAGGCTGAGGCAGGAAAGTGGGGGCCAAGGGCAGCCTGTACAACTTAGCAAGACCGTGTCTCAAAACAAAAAAATGGGCTGGAAGTATGGCACAAGACTTGCCTAGCAGGTCTGAGGCCCTGGGTTCAACCCCTCTATGGTGAAAAAAAAAAAAAAGAAAGCACATTAGAGAAGTTTTGGGTAGCACCCCATGACACAAAATTGATGGGTATGCATCACTTATGGAACCATAGCAATCTTAGCAGAGGTGGCAGGAATGACATCACCAGCGCTCTGACTCGTGCTTCCCTCAGGAAAACATAGCTGATAGATCAACAATGCTGGTAGCAACACACAGAGACACAGCAATATGCACCATAGGAGGCCAATCAAGAAGCAATCGCAGGGGGTTCTGGGTTTCATTTCTCAGATTTTATAGCTAGCCCACATAAAAAATTTATAAGAGAAACTTGGGACATTTTGAAGCAATGAAGGGAAGTGGCACTGTGAGCAATATTTTATTTTGTTCTTATCAGGTAAGGAATCATTAGAAATGAAAGCTTCTACAGTGTCTGTGTTAATAGCAAAATGGCCCATACAACAAAAACGGTTCGAGGGCTACTCCATCCATTTCCTGTGCCAAAGAGCCATTTGCTCTCTTTCTAGAGAGCTTACAGTGTTGAAATTAGGGAAGCCCCCAGGGTAACACCCTGCCAGAGTACTGGAACAGACCATGTCTAAATGATGCCAGACACTGAGCATTTCCATCAAGTACTGGCCTTTTTACAATCTCTGGAAAAATATCAAAACTTCTTCGGATTTATTTCAAACTGTCATTTGAATTTGGGGCCTTGTGTAAGTACAACATTCACCAGGAGCCAGTCACTATAGCTGAAGTCCTCAGGGGGTGGTGAGGAATGGCAGTCTGCTGACACCCACTCCCTTCTTATCCAGATTCAACCCCCACCTGACAGTAGTCAGACTCTGTTTCCTGTCACTTATGAGTATTTATTAAATACTTCCTATGTGCCAGGTACTGGCTAGCAATTGGGGATGAAGTGATTAAGCAAACATGATCCTTGCCCTCATGTTGTTAATATTTACTTGTAGAGGAAGAATAAGAGACACCAACCATGCGCCAGTCAAAAATATACTCATAAGTTTAAAAAATAAGTAAACCACCTTATCCATGTCCTTGTTCCCCTGCTAGCTTACTTCCACACAACAAGCAGAGGCAGTTTCTTAAAATACAGTGCAGGAAATTCCCTCCCCAGATCCACACTTTCTAGTGAGAGACCAGAGTTCTTTCATAGCACCTAATATCACCCTGTCATCTGATCCCACCAGATCTCAGAAGTTAAGCAGGGTTGGGCCTGGTTAGTCTTTGGATGGGAGACAGCCTGGCAATGCCATGTGCTGTAGGCTTAGGAGAAGGACATGGCAGCCCAGGCCTGAAACAATCGGCCATTAAAAACCCTATGTGTAGCAAAGAAACACTGACATAGTGGCAGTGTTGGGGAGTGTTTCGTCCTGTTCTACATAGGGTCTCTATGAGTCAGATCCAACTTGAGGGCTCCCAACAACACAAAAACAAGGCCCTAGAAGCTTTGGCCCCCGGCTTGCTTTCTGTCTTCATTACCTGATACTGTGTTTGAGCCACACAAGCCTTCTTTCTGCTCCTCAAAAGGCCGAGGCTGATCCTCCCGCATGACTTTCCAATTTATCATCCCTCCCCCTAGAAAGCTCTTCCCCTGATGCCTGCATAGTGTGCCCTCTCTCGATGTACTCTCTACTGAAATGTTACTTTATCAGGTCCACCCTTCCTGTCAATCTTCATAATAAGCAACTCCCCTCTAACACTCTCATGTCTTCACTCTGCTTTATTCTTCTCTATGTTTACTGCCTATAGCCGTAGCCCTGTGGCATCTGACCCCATCAGATCTCGCAAGATATGCACGGTTAGTACTTGGATGGGAGACCGCCTGGGAACACCAAACACTGTACGCTTGAGAGACAGACCCGGCAACCCACTCCCAAAAATCAATCCACCGTTAAAAACCCTATGAATAGCAGAGATGCACTGACAATAGTATTTCACCTGTGGTATATAGTGTCGCTATGAGTTGGATACCGACTCCAAGGGCACCTAACAACAACATAATGTTTACTATTGCCAGTCACACTATATGTCTATTATACTGTATGTTATGGCTGTTGTCTTTCTCTCCACTAATATACAAACTCATAAAAACAGGAATCTACCTGGGCTAACACTCTAAGGAAAAGGTGAACAGAGGGAACAGCAATTGAGAAATCAAGACAAGACAGACCTTAGTGTACTGAGTCATGGACAAGAAGATTCAAGAAATATGACTGGTTCTCCTAGGAAAACATCACTTGATTTGGAAGCCCACTCAGACCTAAAAGAATCAGTAATCCCTCTCAAGCATCACAAACATGGGAAATTGAGAGAGCTCTTTCAGGTGGAGGGAGCCAGGAAGCCTGGAGACACAAGAGAGCAAGGTGTCCCAGTGGAACCTAAAGCAGAAAGGACTACATTAAGTAAGTGCATCAAGAAAGAGCCATAAGTGATTTGTAACTTTAAAAATCAGAGCAGAAAATATCCCCAAAATGCATACTTATTTCAAACATTTTAACATGCATTTGCTTTTTTTTTTTTTTAACATGGGGCTAAGATCATAGACCTTCACACTGGTTTTTTTCTTTGCTGTTGTGAAGTTGAACCCAGGGCTTTGCACATGCTATGAAAGTGCTCTACCACTGAGCTATTCCCCCAACCCAATATACTAGTTTTCTTATATAAGTCACACCAAAAATACATCACTGACTTTTTTTCTTTTCAGTACTAGGGGTTGAGCATTCTAGGCAAGTGTTCTACCACTGAGTTGAAACCCCAGCCCCTTTTTTATTTTTATTTTGAGGCAAAGTCTCATTAAGTTGCACAAACTGCCTCTGGCCACAACTTGCAATCCTCCTGCCTCAGCTTCCTGAGCCACTGGGGTTATAGGAGACATCACTTTTTTTCTGCAGAAGAAACTTAAGCACCCTTCCAAAGCAGTCTGATAGTTGTTGTTGTTGTTAAGTGCCATCGACTCGTGTCTGACTCATAGTCACCCTTATAGGGTTTTCCATGGCTGATTGTTTCAGGATTGCCTTGAGAGTGAATTACCACGTCCTTCTCCCATTTTTTCTGTGCTAGGAATTGAACCCGGGACCTCAGAGACTACAGAGCATGCTCTACCAACTGAGCTAAATCCCAGCCCTAGTCTGATAGTAAACTTTAGATTTTTAGAATTCCTTCTTCATAATATTCACAGTTGTGTCCATTGTACCTAACCAAATGTATTTCCTTTATAACAACTCCATGATACCAGGTATTTCAAAGACTTTTAACTCAGCTTTCGTTGAAGTAACAAGTTTCTTTTCAATTTGAAATTTTATTGGTTCCCATAAATTTTAATTAAATTTTATAATTATAATAACAATTACAATTGGCATAAACAGTTTCAGGGAAAAAAGTAACCAGCTACACAAAGCGTACAACTTAACCACTGGGAAAAAAGGGTGTCAGTCATAGAGAACTAGTATTTATTTATTCCTAACTTAACCATGTTCTCTGCAATGCTTCCAGTTGGCAGTTAGCACCTAAGACCCAGGTACATACTGATGCTCTTATCAGAGAATATAAACAAGTTAGCATTCTGTTTTACATCTCAGTCAATTCAGCACATATATATTATATCTATGACACGCAAGGATTACAAATAGATTTTGCAGGAGGAATTAAAAATAAATGAAAGAAGGGAGACATTGATCCTAAAAGATCTCTATTGTTATTGTACAAATAACTACCAACACTGTTCTTATTTGCTGATATCCATTGACTATCTACTTTGTGATCAGCATAGTGTAAAATACTTTGCATCCATCATCTCAACTTATCCTCACAACATTCTTTTATTTTTAAATGAGAAACTTCCATATCTGACTTTAATAAATGTCAAATTAAGAACAACTATTAAAATTGCATTTTAAAAAAACTATCACCTATTATTTCCAAATAGCTAAAGATATAATGAATATAGATACAGATCTTAAGGGCACAGTTGAATGGGTTTGTACAAATTGATATATCCATGTAACCACTATGTATTTCAAGAACTAGAACATTGCCAGCATCCTGTAGGCTCTCTTTTGCCTCTCCTAATGAATAACAACAACCACCCCAAAAGTAAACACCGTTTTGACTCCTGTCATTCTAAATTAGTTTAGTCTATTTTTGAAGGTCATATAAATGGAACATAAATGTAGTCTTGTATGTCTGGATTTTCATTAATTTGTGAGGTTTACTCAGGCTGCTGTGTGGGGCACAGTCCATTCTTTCTCACTGCAGTAAAGAATTGTATTAGTTTACCACCACATGTCCATTCCACTGCTGATGGGCACTTGAGTTGCTTCCACTGCAGTGTTATGATCATTTCAAAAATCAACAATTCTGTTTTACAAATAATTCAGCTGAGTCTGAGGCAGCCACTTAGCAATGGGCATAGCCATATTAGACTCTAGTTGAAAGCTGTTGCTTTGCCTTGTTGCCTTTCATTGTTACCAACAATCAGAAGCTCCACTTCGGTCTTTTAGCTGCTGCACTCTGATGAGCTTTCCTGTTTATTTTTTTTACCAGTAGGGCAGAAAGAGTTTCTTGAATCACTCTCTGCACCTGAAATAACCACCAGGCTCAATTAGACTGAAAGAGATGTGAAGTCTGTCCAGGATGCACTGAGCATGCTGCATTGTGCTAGAACCCCACATGGGGAGAAGTCTCAGGCACCTCAATTCCAGTGGTCTTAACCAACCCAGTGGTCCACAGTACAACAAAAGGACATGCTCTCTTGAAGCTACAGTGAGTGAAAGCACCTCTTCTCCATTTGAGAATTTGTTGTTTGGTGTTAGGTGCCGTTGAATCAGGTCCAACTCAATGTGACCCTATGTACATCAGAACAAAACACTCCTCAACACTGTGCCATGCCTGGCATGTCAGTGCTTCTCTGATATTCATTGGGTTTTCAATGGCTGACTGTTTCAGGATTATTTCAGGAGTGGCCTGCGAGGTCCTACTCCAATTTTTGTAGGACTGGGAACTGAACCCAGGGCCTCAGAGTGCAGAGAAAGCGCTCTACCAATTCAACTAAACTCCAGCCCCCATTTGGGGGAGAAACCCAAATTTTATTACTTGCATTATACTTATTTTAACAGACTTCTTTTCCCCAAGTTTTAAAGAAAACTGAGTAGTATAAAGAGAAAAAAATATGAACAAGACAAAACATTAAGAGGTAGTCACAAGTAACTCCTAAGACATCATTAATTTAATGTCCAGATTTATTTAACAATGATAAAAATATTGACTACTGTATTTACTGTTTTATAATAAATAACACACAGTCATTATAAATAATCCCAACAGTGCAGAAAATCATAAAATAAAATAAAAGCACTGAAATTCTCCTACACAGTGATAATCACCATTAAGTTTTATGTAATATTACACATGCATAAATAAAATTTTGATACCATCCTAATTTCTCTGTGAGTAATTATTTCCTCAGACTTTCACCTCTGTGAAGAAGTGTGATATACCAATATCAGCCATAAGGCATTATCTCCTGAGGGTGACTCAGGGCCTGTTCTCCACAAATCCTATCATAAGTAAAGGAAACACGATGATACAGATACAACAATGTCCTGTGACAAATATCTTGGCATTTAAAATACCCTGTTACATATTTTCTCTCCTGTGCCTACATATATGTTCCCCAAATAAAAATGACCCCCCTTTTTACCTTCTCATAAAACTGTTGTTGTTGTTAATTTAATTAAGTTGAATTCCAATGATTTATTGCAGTGAACTGAACTAAGTTGAATTAAAGAGAGTCATGCGAGAATTGTTGAGCACTTGTTAAAACCTCTCTCTTCTGTGCCAATGTGGTGCATTCAGTCTCATGGACTTAATAATAATACAATTGGAAGACTTAGAATCCTTTTGAGATCACAAAATCTCCTAAAGTCCCAGTGAACACTGTACTATTTTATCCAAATATCCAATAGATATAAATTATACCATCCTGTTTCTCTCTGTAGTTAAATGAACCGGAGAAAAAGAAATTCCCTTTTGTACTCTTGGTAGGTGTACACGTTATCTTTATTTTGAAAATTACCACTTCCTCATACCTTAATCTATGTCTGATGTCGTCTTTTCTGAGAATAGAACTACTACTAAAAAATATTTTAAATACTGAAAACTGACAGGAGAATTCGGGAAACTTGGAATAAAATTCTCTAGTTGTTAAGCCTACTGTGATTTCTCATTGAAGGGTCACCGAAGGTCATTGAAGAGGGCAATTCTTTGGGATTCTCGCTTTTTGGGAGAGTAACAAAAAGATGTCATCACTCCCTTTGAAACAAAAAAGTCTCCTATATGCTTGGTAATTGTCACTAATAATCCCAAAAGTGGTTTCTTTCTTTCTTTCTTTCTTTCAGTCCTCAGGGGTTGAACCCAGGGCCACCTCACACTGCTAGGCAAGTGCCCTACTGCTGAGTTGTACCAGCTGCCTTTTATGTTTTTTGTTTTGAGACAGGATCTCACTATGTTGCACAGGCTGCCCCTGTACTCAAACCTGTGATCTTCCTGCCTTAGACTCCCAAGTAGCTGGTATTATAGGCCTGTACATGGTACCCAGCTTTCTGGTGACTTTCTTTGCACAGCTAGGAAGTTTTAGAAGGTTTTCTTTTCTTTTACTCCTTTCACTGGTATGGGTTTTTTTGTTTTGTTTTGTTTTTTTAAATTCTGTCTCCAGATAGAAAACACAGCTCTTTAACATAACATGATCAGGTGACTGAAATGTGTCCCACAATGGTATTCACACTTGAAAAACATCCCTTATACTCTCCAGAAATAAGTAAATATCCCAAATGGCAGGAGAAGGAGAGGTATATTCTACCTGAAAAGTAATTTCGCAAAATACAGTGGAGCCTAGAAGCAAAAAAAGATAAGGCAGAGCTCTTTCATTCTTAGAATCAGACAAACAAAAGCAATGGAGAAAATGTAACCTCATATGATGGTGACTGGCCACCATCTGGCTTCCATAAATCCCTTGAAAGTGGAGAAAGCACTGCAGGTGTTAAATGGGACAAAGGTTACAACCCACATGTTGAAACCAGTGCATTCCTAAATAGCCACATCCTCAAGTACAGTTATTTGCAAATGGCAGCAGGGACAACTAATTGCTTTTTAGTAGTCACTCTCTCTTTACCTAGTAGCAGAAGCCTGACTTATTTGTTTGGAGGCATCCATGAGCCCCGACATAGGACTTTGGTTTTCAGCCTCACTTGAGGTTAGAGGTCACCAATGTTAAGAAGTTCTAGCAAATGATTTAAAAACAAAGTGTTGTATAGTATTTATTGAATTCTCCAGGAAATGAGACCTTTTTTCTGTCTTACCTTGAACTTGA
>VMDO01003135.1:105901-150451 GCA_007922755.1 Pedetes capensis
TTTTTTTTTTTTTTTTTTTTTTTTTACTTTTCAAGACAGGGTCTCGCTAAATTGCACAGACTGCCTCGGGTCTCAAACTTGCAATCCTCCTGCCTCCGCCTCCCAAGCTGCTGGGATTACAGGCATGGGCCACCTCGCCCAGCCCGAATTGAACTTTTATATTGCTTAAACCACTGTTATTTAAGGGTTTGCAGCTGTTTTCAGTTGAAGCTAATCCCAACTAATACAGATTAGAAAGAAATACAGATTTAGACAATGCCCCAAATGTGCAGAGGAGTAGACTATGGTCTATACAGACTGATAGAAATTAACACCCAACATAAGTGTCAGACTCAGCAAAAGGGTAGAAAAGAAGGCAATGGGACAAGGAGTGCCAAGCCCAGAGGCTAGGAAGACAACCAGTGTACTCCCCCCACACTGAGCATGCACACATCCTCATAAAACTGCTCAATTCAGTGAAAACTCAAGCCACCTCTATCAATTGTTTGGACAAACGCTGAGAGAGACTTATCACATGATGGTTCTATGGAAGTGTTTTTCAACTTTTATTGTGTACCACTGCTGGTAAACCCAAAAGGTTCCAAGACCTTGCCCTTGGATATATCCCTGAAGGGCTAGTATCTAACTCCCTGCCACCCCATGCCCATTGAGAATAACTAGAACAAAGCCCCTATCAGCCGCCTAGGTGCTGCCGAAGGTACTCATTAAGGGATTTTGTTCCCCGTGTATAAAGCAGTTGTCAACTTTTTTTTTCTGCTTTGAGAAACAGAACAGATGATATTCACACTGTGAAACACCCATGGGCATGCCCAGAGTGAGAAGAAATTCCCAGCTTGCTAACTGTAACTCCATCATTTTCTATCCCACTCAAGAAATCACATAGGAATTAGAGTGCGAATGACATTATTATAAACGATGTAATGATGTGACAATTTTGAATTTGCTTTACTATATAAAGATATTAAAGCACATCAAATATTCATAAATAACGAATCTTACTTAAAGATTATTTGTCACAACCTTCATGAAAACAGCTTCAACATGCTGCGACAGCTCTGAGAAAGTCTCTCATTTAGAAAGTCTTTGCTCAATGATTTCCAAGCCTGAGCGGGGCTCCCAGCATAGAAAGCCATTCACCAGGTATACAGCCGAGCAGCGTTCCTCACGCAAATGAGTTCTGAATAAAAATCTCCTGAAAGAGAATAATGAGGATGCTGATCAGAGCCAATTATTTCAAGCTTCATAACTTGTATATTAACTAAACATCCTCATAATTAAGCAAGTTAGCCTAGGGAAATACCATTCATTAAAGGTTCTAGTGCTTTTTGCTTCTGAACTTTCTGTTCTAAAATATTCCTGTGCATAGGAAGTAAACTTGTCAGTACAGAAAGCTGGAAAAGGAGAACTTAGTCAAATTTGAGGTATTATTAATATTATTTTAGTTATAACTAGAAGGGTCCAGAACTAACATGGCTCCAGGAACCAGGTAGGGATCTGAGCACTTTATATTTCTGCTCAGCATGTCCTTATGGTGAGCTCATCCACTTAGAATCCCAACATGGTGACTCCAATGTAAAATCCATCTTGTGGTTGGAATATAACATGTCCCCACAGGTTCATGCCTGCAGCCATAGCACTGTGGCATCCGATCCCGTCAGATCTCAGAAGCTAAGTAGGGTAAGGCCTGGTTAGTATTTGGATGGAAGACTGCCTGGGAACACCAGATACTGTCAGCTTAGGAGAAGGCCCCAGAAACCCACTCCCAAAAATCAATGTGCCATTGAAAACCCTATGAATAGCAGAGAAGTACTGACAATAGTGTTTCACCTGTTGTATGTAGGGTCACTATGAGTCAGACACCGACTTGGACAGCACCTACAAACAACACAGGTTCATATGTTCAATGTTTGGTCCTTAGTGGTGGCCTTATTTTGGTAGTTTCTGGAAACTTTAGGAGGTTTGGCCTAGCTGGAGGAAACAGGTCACTGGGGGCCCACCTTTGAATGTTTTGCCTGGTTCCTGCTCCCTTCTGCTCGCTGTGCACCCCATCCATCATGACGTGAACCACTTCCTCCTCCACACGCTCTCACTGCCATGATGTGGAGCCTTGTGGCATACCAAGAAATAGTAAAGTTGACCATGATGGACTGATACTTCTGAAAGTTGTAGCTAAAATAAATCATTCCTCCTTTAAGTTGTTCTCCCAGGTATTTTGGTCACAGCTACACAAAAGTAAGTAAACAGAAAATTGGTACCAGCGGATGGAGGATTTTGCTGTAACTAAACATCACCATGTGTTTTTTAAGCCTTTAGTTTGTGGGAAGAATTCAGAAGAGCTTGGAAGCAGACTAGAGAAAGCCTAGGATGCTATTGTTGTTGTTGTTGTTGCTAGGTGCCCACAAGTTGAGCCCAACTCATAGGGTTGTCAATGGCTGATTGTTTGGGGATTGCTTCAGGAGAGGATTGTCACATCCTTTTCCCATTTTTGTGGTGCTGGGGATCAAACCTGGGTCCTCACAGAGTGTGATGTAGCACTGTACCAACTGAGCTAAACACCATTGAAGTTCTGCTTAGGATGCTGTAAGTAAACCTTAATGGACACCTCTGGTGGGAACTCAGAAGATGACAATATTGATGGAAATGTGGACAGTAAAGACTGTACTCATAAGGATTCAAGTGGAAATGAGGACTCTATCAGGAATTGGATTAATGCCATGCATGTTACATTCTGAAAATGATTTGCCTACATTTTATCCATAGCCAGAGACTTGGATTGAGACTGAATTTATTTATTTGTTTGTTTCTTTATTTTTATTTTTATTTATTTATTTATTTTGCAGTACTGGGGGTTGAACCCAGGGCCTCACGATTGCATGTTCTGCAAGTGCTAGACCACTGAGCTGCACCCTCAGCTCATTTTTTTACTTTTTGAGACAGGGTCTCGCTAAGTTACGCAGACTGTCTCTGATCTCAAACTTGCGATCCTCCTGCCTCCACCTCCCGAGCCGCTGGAATTACAGGCGTGCGCCACCGTGCCTGACTTATTTATTTATTGTAGTACTGGGGGTTTGATTTCAGCACTTTGTGAATGCTAGGAAAATGCTCCATCACTGAACTGCAGTCCCAGTCCCTTCTGTATTTTTCACTCTGAGACAGGGTCTTGCTAAGTTGCACAGGCTGCCTCTGGCCTCAAACTTGCAATCCTCCTGGTTCAGCCTCCTGAGTAGATGAGTACCTTCAGGCACACACCATGGCACCTGTCTGTGAGGCTGAATTTAGCAGTAATGGACTAATTAATTTGGTGGGGGAAATTTCAAGAGAGCACAGCATTAAAGCTATGGCATGGTAATTGTTGTTGTTGTTGTTGTTGTTGTTGTTAGGTGTCATCAAGTCGAGTCCGACTCATGGCGACCCTCATAGAGTTTTCAATGGCTATTTTGGGATTGTCTTGGGAGTGTCTTGGGGTTGTCACATCCTTCTCCCATTTTGTGGTGCTGGGAATCGAACTCAGGACCTCAGAGACTGCAGAGCAGCGCTCTACCAACTGAGCTAAATCCCAGCCCTGGCATGGTAACCACAGACTGCTTTTAGCCAGGTTTATAGTAAAAATTGGGAGCAAAAATCAAAGCAGAAAGATTTGAAAAATGTGCAATTTGGCCAGAAAAGGATCAAGTTGAAAGCTGCGGACAAGGAGAATGTAGTTGTTAAGGAGATAGCACCATTAAAAAGAAATCAGGTAGCTGAGTGTGATGTCAAACATTTCTAATCCCAGAGCCTCAAGAGGCTGAGGTACAAAGATTGCAAGTTTGAATCCTGAGGCACCCTTGTAACTTGGCAAGACCCTGTCACCAAAAGAAAAATAAAAAGTGGGCTGGTGGTGCAGCACTTGCAAAGTATATATGAGGCCCTGGTTTTGACCCCCAAGTACAAAAAACTAAAAATAAAAAAATCAAGTATGTTGCACTAGGGCAATAGGAAAAATGCATGTCAGGAATTTACCAGACCTCACTCTTTGCCAGGTCAAGGGTATAAAGGTTTTAACTTATTTGAAAGACCTTGCTTCAAGAAGAGAGCTATAGGGTGCCCTGTTCTGCTTCCACAGGGCTCCCTAGAGGGGGCTTCCTGGGTGCAGCCTCCCAGGCACTCAGAGGCCCCTGCAGCTGTGGTCCATGAGAGTCTGGCCACTACTCAAACTGGCACCATACCTTGGTATGGTGATGCTTGTTCTGTGGACATGCAGAGTGCAAGAGTTACAGGGTCATGCAAGCTTCTACTCAGCTTTGAAAGGAAGACCTTGGAGGCCACTCAGTGTGTGGCAGGACCAGGGTCTCTGCAGGCAGCTCCTGACAAGGTGAGGTGAGCAGCTATGAAAGTAAAGCCTAAGCTTCCATGGTGACACTAAGAAGTTGAAGACGATAGAAATGTGGAACACCTGCTAAGGAAAGCTGTAGGCAATGAGTGGAGCTAGCCCGAGAGAGGGGCCATGTAGGCTACAAATGGCAAGGACCTAGGGACAGAAATGCCAAGACATCTGGGGCCCACATCCCACCACAAGGTGCCCAGATGCTGGATGTGGAGCTATAGTCTTTAATGTTTGCCATTCTGGGTTTTAGTCTTGCTTTGGTCCCATTCCTCCTTTCCATGCCCACATTCCTCAATTTTGGAATGGGAATATTTATAACAAAAGGTATCTTAAAAGCATGTAATTTACTTTTTGATTTCACGGAGTCTCAACTAAGGAGGTCTGCCTTGAGTCTCAGAGGAGACTTTAGAACTAGGCTTTTGAGCAATGTTAGAACTGTTAAGATGATAAGGACTCTTGGAGATGGACTGAATGCTTTTTGCATGATGAGACGGCCATGGTTTGAATATCAAAATGTCTCCCATGGCTCATGTGTTAAATATTTGGTCCCCAGTGGGTTGTGCTATTTTGGGAGGTGACAGCGGTTTTAGGAAATGATGCCTAGTTAGAGTAATTAGGTCACAGGGGGCATATCTTTGAAGGGTATACCTAGTCCCCACTCCCTTCCACTCTCTCTTCTTCCTGTCCACAAGGTAAAGAAGCTCCTCTGCCACATGCTCACACCACCATGATGTTCTGTTCAAGCACATGGGGCAAAGCAACCATGGACTGAACCCTTTGAAACCATGAGCCAAAGCAAATAATTCCTCTCTTTGACTTGGTTTTCTTAGGTATTTGGTCACAGTAAAAATAAAGCTGACTAATATACCCCAATGTGGAGCAGGAAGATAGAGAAAGCAAAGGGCAGAGGGAGTCACAACATGAGTCAGTTTCCTTGCTAATGAGCTTGCCCAGAAGCTCTACTCAACAACTTCCCCTTACATATTAGTGACCTCACGTGTCCAATGGCCACCACTAGCTACAAAGTATGATGGGAAGAGAGAGTAATGAGAAGAAAGGGTGATGAGAAATATATTTTTAGAAGGTAAATTTCTTTCCCAAGTAAAATCAGACATCTCTTTGGAAAGAAGATAGGGGAAATTGATACTGGGTGTACAATCACCATTGTCTTTTATCTTGTTATTCTACTGAGAGTAAAGAAAAACTGTAAGTGAGGAATTCTAGAAGGTTATTTTTTTAAATGCCCAAGTTCTCCAATAGAAGTCATCAAAACACTATTTGGAAAACAGTTCAAAGCATGTAGATGCACATTTTTCTCACTGTGGAAATGAAGTGGAGGGAGAATCTGTGGAAGTACCACGAACATGGCGCAGATGAACCTGACAAACTGTCAAGCACCTTCAGCAATATAACAAATGGAGAAATGTCTTTTTTCCCACCAAAGATGAAAGAAGACTAAACTGCAATTCTCAGTATATTAAACCTTTGGTTTTTGTTTATCCCTAAAGCATCTTTGTTCTTTTTATGTAAACTTCTGTTTTCTCAATTCTTCTTTATGACAAAAAAAAAAAAAAAAAAAGAAAAGAAAAAATCTGAAAAAAGGTCCCCTAATCATGTTTCCCTTATATCTTTTCTTGACCTCTAATGTTCTGATCAGATGGGGCCTTCTTTACAAGTCAAATCTTGCAGAGTTTTTATTTGTCAGTGATGGAAACACGCTTGACACCTGACAATCAGGCTCAGTCCTTTCTGCCTTACACATCAACAACAACTGGAAGCATTCTGGAATTAGCGTCTCGCTGTCAGTTATGTTAATGATGTTCGAAGCAGAGAGGAACACAACCTACTCTTCTGGGAATATGATAAATTGACTCCAACAATACTAAAATGTTGGTTTAATGCCAACTTGCCTTTCAGATATGTCATAAGTTCTAAACATTTGAGAAAAAAGTGAATAGAGCTTAAACTTATATTACCAAATTGTGAAAGGCTGAATTTAAACATTTGCTTAGTAAGAGATTTTTTAAATGATCAGAAAATGATCATCCTAGGTGGCATACAGAAGCGAACAGCAGAAATACTTCATCTTGACATGGTATTTTTGCATCCAAGGTAAAAATGGCAATTCAGTAATATTTACAATGACTCATGAAAAAGCTCAGAGAGATTATCCAATTTTTTTAATAAATCAACATAGTGGTTGAAAATGGCCAGTGAAAGTCACATCCTATTTTTTTTTCCTGTGGTACTGGGGTATTGATCCCAGGCCTCACACATTCTTTATCAGTGCTCTACCACTAGGCTGTATCTCCCGGCCCATTTTTAACTCTTTTATTTTAAGACAGGGTCTTACTACCTCTACCTCCCAAATAGGTGGGTGATTCTCTCACCATGAGAACATAGATCTCAGAATTAGGACTTACACGTCAGCTTTTTTGATAGGATTTCTAACTGACGGTTTTCCAGGGGAACAATTCAGGGCATCCCATGCTTTCCTTGAATCTTTATTCACAAGCATGTTGAGCATGTTTGTCTAAAATGCACAAGTACAATTAGAGCAAACATCCAGCTCCAGAAAGATCTTATATTCTTAAACCTTTATACCTCCTGTCCACTGAAATAAATATACTCCTGACCTTGTCCTTTTATCAAAAAGATTTGATAAATCTAAAATGTAAATGACTTAATGGATTGAGTACATATTCTAGCTTTATAAGTGCTTCATATACTAAAAGCATCATTTTTATGAAAACATTGTTAAAAAGCATATCATGCATAGTTGTTTTAAAGAACAAAAAATGGCACAATCATAAGGGATTTATGAATCTTTTCATCTAAAGCAAAAATAGCTTTTTCCCATGTAGCTCTATTTTTTTTAATTATTGTAAAATACACATAACAAAATGCTACCATCTTAACTATTTTTACATTATTGTGCAACCATCACCAATATACATTTCCAGAACGCCAGACCTCTTTCATTTTCTCCAACTGCAACTCTACCCATTAAATGATGACTTCCCCTCTCCTCCTTCTCAAGACCTAACAATCACTGTTCTATTTTCTGTCTCTATGAATTTGTCTAGGATATAAATGGAATCATATGGCTGGTATTTATCCTTTCGTGATCTATGTTTTATTATGTGTTAGAATTTCCTTCCTTTTTAAGGCTGAATAATATTCCATTTTATGTACATATCACATTATTATCTATCTATAAAAACTTGAGATGCTTCTACTTTGTGACTATTGTGAATAATGTTGCTATAAACATGAGTGTACAAGCATCTCCTTCAGCCCTTGTTTTCAATTTTGTTTCCTGTGTATTTTTAAGGAGTAAAATTGAGTACGGATTTTGATTTCATATGGAGGAAAAATACTTCAGAAATAGTTGGGAAGAAATTCATTATTAGTCAGTAGCAAAGCAAGAACATAAGACAATAGAAAGACTATCTGTATCTGTGACTTCCAGTTTTGTGACCTTATAAGAGTCAATTGTGCTATAGTTTCCTCATATGTAAAATAAAATGCTCCAATCACGTGGTTATTAAATTTCCATTCTAGTTCTAAAATTCCATGGTTTAATGGCTCTAGTCAGTTCAAGACTTCAGTTTACAAAGATCATATGATTGTTTCATTGTCATCCAGGGACGGATCCAAAGTTTAAGGAACTTTTAAAAAAAACTTTAAGTTCTAAATTTTCTTTTCCCAGATGTAGGAAAGGAGAAATTAATAAGATTCATTTGAAAGTCAATTGTTTTTTAAAATAGAAATAATAGGAAAATTAGTACACCAAAGCATATTCTTGCAGGTTACGTTCTTTTGTAAAAAGATACATATTTACTCGTAGGTTGTGAGTTGGCATTATATTACAAAGTACTATTGCTCAAAATGGGGCTGGGGTATAGCTCAGTTCATAGAGTACTGTTTCTCACTTTCTGAGGACCTGGGTTTGATTCCCAGTACTGTAAAAATGAGAGAAGGATGTGGCAGTCCAATCCTAAAACAATCAGCCACTGAAGACCTCATGAGGGTTACTATGAGTCGGACCTGACTTGATGGCACCTACAACATTTCTCAAAATTGTCCACTGCCTTGCTCTTCTGAAAACACAGTGTAGGTAAAAAACTAAAAGAACCTTATCAAAGTGAGATGTTTCAAATTACGTTTTACTAAAACAAGATTTTTCCTGTGTGTGTGCTTGTGTGTGTGTATGAGAAAAAGAGAGAGAGGGGGATTGAGAGTGCAGAAAGATATTTTGGATTCTAAATTGTGCAGTAAACTTCTTCAATGTTCCCCACAGTTATTGGTTCAGGTCTGAGAGTCGAATTACTTAGTTTGGATGACTACTTGGTTCAAATAAGCTACATAATTGCAAACTTTCCACTTCATTTTCTGTTGAGTAAACAGAGTCTGCATAACCTGAGGTTTTGTAATACTAGGGAGCCCACCCTCCCATCCTGGCATGGAGACCAATGATCCCCTGCCTCAGGGTCTGGAGGAGCATGGGGTGGCAGAGGCAGCCCAGAGTGGGAAAACAGATTTATGCAACTGCTTTTCTCACGGCTAGAGGATGTGCCAATTGCTGTATTATAAGCCTCTTGCATTCCGTGACTGGCCAGCATCCTCACAGGATGCATGTAGGAAGCATTGTATAACTGTGTGCTGGGAACTTTATTTTCGGTCTAAATGCATAATTCTACCTCACCCTAGTGCTCCCATTCCTGCATGATGCCCACAGCATGACTGCATGCTCAGCCTTTGAACCAATGCCTATTGGCACCATCCAAAACTCTGTGGGCCTCAGTTTCTTCATCTGTTAAAAGAGTTACAATAGTACTGCCCTATGAATGTTTTGTGAGGACTAAATAAATCAGAAAAGATCTTTTCCTAGCGCATGGGTGAGTCCTTTATGGAACCACCACATGGCCAATTAGATTCTCTCCAGAGGATTGCTGATACACCGTGAAGACACAGGCTCTGTGTCTAGCACTTGGTGAGCTCTGGATACACGCTAATGAACATTATTGTTCCTTCTCAGAGCCCTCCTAGCCCTGCCTATCTTCCTGGGCTTATCCCACTGCTTTTGGTGTTGCCTGGAACCCACACATGCCCTCTGATTCTGTGCTATGATTCTCTGGCTCCAGGCCCTTGAAGCTTGCCTAATGCCTCAGAGCATTTATTCCAGAGTCTGACCAACTCCGATACCAAGTGCCTGCTTTCTTATCTCTCTCTCCCAGGCCTCCACCTTGCTTCCATGACCAGCTGCCCCATGCTGTTCCAATACTAATATTGTTCAAGGTTTGGTCCTGAAGAGCTCTTTTTACAGCCTGACCTGCAGGGAGCCTGGCAGTGGCACATGTGGTTTGGATGTTGTCTGCTGGATGACCTTCATAATCTTATAAAAATGAGAATGCTGGAGCCCTGTTAAAAAATGCTCGCACCCCGCTCCCCCCAGGTCTGGCTCCATAACAAGTGCAGGGCTGAAGCCCTGTCTCTTGCCCTGAACTACACAGAATATCAGTCACAGAGCCAGAAATGGTGGCCAGCTCTCGGCTTTCCCATGGTTATGCTCTACCCACTCAACTAGAATGCCAAAAAAACAAAAGAAAAAAAAGACACCACAGACATTTCATCAACCGGTCTCTTCTGTCAAATTACGTTATTCTCAAATTGTGTAAGCCTTATGTAAACAATATCGCTTCACACATGGGGTTCCATAAGTACATTTGCTGTGTTTTTCTCACACAGCAGGTTTTCTATGGATGGGTATAACAAAACTGCCAAGATTTCAAACTTAAGAAAACACTTAAAGGGCGGCCGTCCAGCAGCATTACAGTCAGTTTGTGTCCCGAGGCACCAGAGCCTAAGTCCTTCACAGCTGGACTGTCTGTGGCCCTCATTACCAAAGGCTTCCAGCCCAGTAGCTTCCCTCACCTGCTCTGAGGATTTACCAACACTCAACAGCTGACAGATCGGACTTTTGAGGCACATTCTTTTATACCTCCTTGCCACATCTTCTTTCTCTTTTTTCCTCCTCTTTTTCATCAAGATAACCACAGTCTCTCCTTCCTTTCCCTCTCTTCACTCCCTCTTTTCTCTGATACAACCCATTTGACTACAAGCCTGTGCATGTTGACTTGAAATTACTTGTCTGAGGAAGAAAATCTCTTTTAAAACTCACTAAAAACATCCAAATTCCTTACCTAAACGTAGTCCTCCTATCTATCTGATGTGTATTTATAAGATTGCTGAATTTTTATTGTATTTTGTGTAAAAGATTGAGTTTCTTCCTACTAGTTACCCAGCTAAGAGTCATTAAATTAGTTCTCACTATAATAAAATAAAAGTATTAACTGGATTGCTAAAAATTTAAAGCAAGCTCACTAAGGTACATTGTCACAATTTAATATGTTGTAGCATAAAATGAAGATGCTAAAGTCCTGGCAAAGAACAGCTTTGGAATTCAGCAGCAGGTATTACAATTTATATATATTGAGCCAATTAAGACATTATGTTAAAAAATAGACTTTCCTGCCGCCAGTCTCTTCTCTATGCAATCTATCTAACCCACAGTTGCTGCCTTACTCTTCAGGAAACATCACTTTATATTCCTTTTGGAAATCTTCTGTGGCTTACTTTAATTGAGAGCACTGGTTCCCCAGTGAGCATCAAAATCACCTGGAGGGCTTATTAAAACAGATTGTTGGGCCCACCCTAGAGTCTCAGATCACAGGGCTGGGGTGGGGCCTGTTAATTTACATATCTAACAAGTTCCCAGATGAGGTTGAAACAGCTGGCCTAGAGACCACAATCTGAGAAACATCAAAATTGAAACCCAGACATTTAGTTTGATTTTCAAGGCTTTTCTTTTAATAATATGGTCTTCATCTGTTTCTCCACGTGGACATCCATGAATCCCCTTAAAACAACCTATTATGCTGAAATTGTTCCTTTCTTTATTCCTTGAATGGATGTGATCATTTGTATTGAAGTGGTTTCTGCTGCTTAAAACATACGCCTGCCCTTGCAACAAAATTCAATTCCACTACTTCCATGAAATCTTCTCCTGGTCCCATAGGATTTCAGGATTTCTTCTATCCCTCATTGTAGTAGCATTGGTTTTTCTCTGCTGTTTATTTGTCCAAGGTACAAACTACATTGTGTTATTGCTTATCTATTCTTAAATGTGAACAAACAAATTAGTTTGCAGTGGGATACTACCAGTAAATTTGAAGATCTTCATCTAGGTTCATATAACAAAACCAAAGTTAACTGCTCTTTCATTTATTTATTTTATTTATTTTTATTTTTGGCAGTACTTGGGGGTTGAACTCAGACCTTCACACTTGCTTTGCAAGTGTTCTACTACTGAGCTTCACCCCCAGCCAATTTTTTACTTTTTATCTGAGACAGGTTCTCACTAAGTAGCTCAGGCTGCCTTTGGCCTTGCACCTGCAATTCTTCTGCCTCCATTGCCAAGTGGCTGGGATTACAGGAATGAGTCACCATACCCAGTGATGTTTTTTAATAGCCACAATAATTATTGATCACCCAGTAATCTACACAGTGTATCAGCAATCCTCTGGAGAGAATCTAATTGGCCATGTGGTGATTCCACAAAGGACTCACCCATGCGCTAGGAAAAGATCTTCTCTGATACCTCAATATGGATAGCTGATTCTTTTCCCAGTGTTTAGAGGTTTCTCTAAACCTCACACAAGTAGATCTCATGGTGTTCTCATGAGTAGATTACTACAGCTTTGTGTCCCGATTTTGCTATGTTTATAAGTCCAGAGGTGGATTTACCATAAAGGTAAATCATGAAGATTAATCTTCAGGGTGAAGTAGGCCCCACCTATGGCCCAATGAGGACTCCTAATATTAAGTTCACATGGTCATCTTATTTTTGTGAATTTTGGAAAAGTAAAATAATCTTAAAGCTTTTGTCATTAAAAGCGTCTCCAAACTGAACATATATCAGACTTGGTTCTGGGCCTAGAGATAGTTCGTGTAACGAGTAAGGCAACCAAATCAGAAGCAGAATTATGGCCCTCAAAATAAATGACCAACCATCCCCCAGTTCTCTGTTTTTTGTTATACAGTAAATATTTAATCAAATGAAGTATTTAATCAAATGAAGACACAGGCATTGCTGTTTGAAAATTGGCAGCCGTCTTATTCATTTGTGAAAATGAACAATATTAATTTGTATTCTTATTGATTTTATGTGACTCATATTATAAACAACATAGCTAGAAACACAAGCAATTACAATTTTAAGAGCAGTTACCTTTCTAAATAAATGTAGATCCTGTTTGATTAAAAAAAAAAAAACTTCATTTACTTTAAGAATCAGTAAAATGCTGAAGGTGACCTATAGAAACATCTGGACAATTGTGTGTCTTTAAAGGGAGGAGTTATATTTTATGACCAGTTTGAAGAATTACAAAGCATAAACCAATCCACAAAGCACTGCATGTTTGCATAAGAAGGATGTGTAAGGGAGTAACAATGATAATTCAGTACCCAAATCTTTGCTGCCACAAAGGACAAAAGAAGAAAGTTTAGAAAGGTCTACAAGGTGCCAACTAAGATAAAATTGGGCTTTTTGAGTTTATAGTCAGAGAATATGATTTACAGATACTGGAATATGTCTAGTACTTACACAAATTTGTTTCAAAAACAAAAAGTAGTGTTTTCTTTCAAAGCAATTCATTGTGAGCAATTTGTCATCACAATGAGCTGCTGGCATTTGACCAATTCTTTCAGAGACTTGCTTCAAAACAAATGGCCATTAAAATCTCACAGTGTCAGAATAGAAAATTCTTACTATGATTCATTCTTAATGAAAATTTTGCTTAAATTACTATA
The DNA here is from genome assembly GCA_007922755.1 of Pedetes capensis. NCBI lineage: Eukaryota > Metazoa > Chordata > Mammalia > Rodentia > Pedetidae > Pedetes > Pedetes capensis. The sequence goes on from VMDO01003135.1 coordinate 119,139, forward strand.
TTCATTGAGAGAGATTGCCAAACTTCATTTCCTAAACAAAATCATTTTCATAAGCAGTACATCACAATTTAAATTTCTCCTTACTTTCATCAGATGCGTTTTTGTTTTCCCATGTATAAGATCCTAATTGTTTTTCTTTCAGCAGTAAGTCATTTTTTAAGAATGAAGATTTTCATTTTTAACCCTCATTCCTTGAAGAAATGATGGAAATGAAGTAAAATTTACATTGTTTGGGCCATAAAAAATCAGGTTTACATTTTAAAGCCAAGAAGTATAAAATGTTGAAACTAAGCCTTAGGAAAAGTACTTAGTAAAGCCCATTATAATTTAAAGTAAATGGACACTATGAAATAGTCACTATTTGCTCAGTCCCTGGCACAGAGAAATCACTCCATAAATGCTTTGTAAATTACTGAGAATGAAATAAGAAAGTTTTCAGATGATGGCCTTATTGATATCATTGAAAAGCCCCTAGCATGTTATTAATTAGAAGATGACCATTCACAATGGCTTTAAATTTTTTCTATAGTATATAATTTTTGGAAAGGTTATTTCTCTAATATTTATATATGTGTGATTAGACATAGATAGAGATACTGTATAGATATAGACAGACAAAGAATAAAGCCTGCAGAGACTGAGGAGTCAGCTCAGTAGCAGAGCCTAGCATGCATAAGCCCCTGGGTTCAATCCCTGGCACTGCTAAAACAAACAAAAAATAATAATAAAGCCTAGAACAAAAGCCAAAATATAAACAGTAGCCATCATTTAGTGGTGAGTTTCTAAGTAACTTTTAATTCCTTCCTCTCATTTATTTGTAATTTATAAAGAGTTTTAAATGAAATAAAATATAAATAAAACATTTTAAAATTTACCTTCAGTGGCAAATTATCTCCCATTATATAGATCCATTTTCTATTAGAAGTTTGGTATGAAGTTTGATATTCTGCTTTGTATGATGTAAAATTTCTTTTCTTGCATTCTACCCTCAGTTCAGCTTAACCTTTTACTGATGTGTGTCTGAGTGCTACTAGGATCACCAGACCCTTCTAAGAAAATTTATATTAAAGAGAAATAGAGGAAGGAAGAGATGGAGTAAAAGAAGGAAGAGGTGCTGGTGCCCCATTTGCAGAAAATCAAATTCATTAGTCTGGGTTTGAGCCCGGTCACCAATAATTAAAAAAAAAACCAAAAACCATCAACAATAACAACAATAAACTGTCCACATGATGAAAATATTTAGATAAGGAACCAGTAGCAGCAGCTTAAATTGAAGCCCAATTTTGGCTCTGCTTGGCAGTTTCCCAAATGCGAAGGTATATTTGGACACAAAGGAAAAAGTCTCAATCTAGCCTTAGAAAATGGACAAGAATATCAGAAAAGGTGGGGAGTCAAGAAATCCCATTTTCAGGTGGGCTTATGACCAAATGGTGCCTTCCTCAAAAATAACTGTGAATTGAGACATCCCACCTCCAATGTGGGTGATTACATTTAAATGTAAGATGTTAGATGTTACACATAGAAGAAATTTTGGGGAATTTTCCTGTGTGTGATCTTTTTAAAAATGCTAGTTAGGTGCCTATAAAGCCTGAAGTATTAGCCTAGAGTGAGCACTCTGTGGAGGGACTTGAATGTGCAAAATAGAGAAAGAGCTGAATCAAGGTCACACTGAAAGAGAATGGCCAAAGGCAATCCCAGTCCAGAGATACAGCTGAGTTAAGACCACTCAGAGAATTCCTGCAGCCAAATTGCAGCAAACACAGTATGGATACTGTATATGTGGGAATTTTCAGTCTATTCTGATTTAGAATTTTTTGTTCTATTTTTCCTTTAAGGGCATAAACACTAAACATACCATTTTCTTTCCAGATGAGTCTGTGTAGTGCTTGGCTCCCTTGAGATTAGTATTTGCCTGAATTTAAAATGGATGCCTGTAGGGTTTGGGCAGACAAAGTTCCCAATTGTCTTGGGTCCTGTAGGAACTAAAAAGATGGTACAGTTTAGGCTGCATGGATAGTGGAAGTGTACACTAGCAAAACTAAACAATAGCATCAAAAGTTTGCTTGTAGAGCTGTGGTTCTTAAGCCCCACTGTGCTACAAGGTCTAATACATGGTACCTGGCACCCATGGTCAACTCCCTCTATGTTCATGCTCAGTTGCTACGAGTGGAGGCTGAAAAATTTCCCAGCTGTCGGACCACCTAGGAGCTTGCTAGAAATGCAGAATGTTGAGTTCCCTCTTCTCAGACTATGAATGGAGCATGCATTGTAACAAAACCCCCAGATGATCTGTATGAACACTGAAGTCTGAGAAGCATTGATGAAGGTGATGTGCTACCCCAAATGCCACTTTGGCATAGGGATTGTTTCTAGCTGATGTTAATTAGAAACAGCAGAAATAGGAAGTGCCTTTTGGCCTCTCCTTTCTGCCTAAAAATGGGGCATAAATTTCCCTTCATGGAGCTATTCCCCTCTCCTTACCAGAAAGAGAACACCTCCAGAGACCATTGTTATCACCAGAGAAAGCTTGAGTCTGCACAAAACTTTACTGAGCAACCCTTACCTACCCTATATTTCCTAGTCACCTTCCCCCAATTTACTGCCCCAGGAGCCCAAGCTACCCTTTCTTTCATCTTGTCATTTCTTCACAATTCATCAGCCTTTATTAAAGTGATGTATAAGCCCCCAAGTCTAACCACCTCCTTGGGTTTTCATTTCTTTTCTATGACATTCTCATATATGTAAAAATGTTAATAAAATGTGTGTACATTTTTCTTGTTAATCTGTCTTTTATCAGTTAATTTGCAGATCTCAGACAGACAACCTGAGAAAATTTTGCTTCTCCTACTCTGCTTTTAGGATGAGTACCATGACTTACACAGTCTATAGCCATAGCACTGTGGTTTCTGATCCCGTTAGATCTCGGAAGCTAATCAGGGTGGGGCCTGGTTAGTACTTGGATGGGAGACCACTTGGGAACACTAGGTGCTGTAGGCTTGGGAGAAGGACTCAGAAACCCACTCCTCCACCCCCCCAAAACAAAACAAAACAAAACAAATAATCAGCCATTGAAAACAATATGAATAGCAGAGAAGCATGACAATAGTGTTTCCTCTGTTGTACATACGGTTGCTATGAGTCAGATACCAACTAGACAGCACCTAACAATATGTCTTACACAAGGGCTTAATGACAGTGAATACTTTTAAGTACTAGTTAATACTTTAAGTCTATTTCAATTGAAAGAACCAAAAATGTTTGTTCCTGATTTATTACAGAATTATTTACTATTTACTATGAATTTCCCCCCAACCATCACCAAGGGATGGAGAAATTCAGCCAAATGTACGCACTCAGCATTTCAAAAAGGTTGAGATTAGGGTCAAGGACCCAGCAAAAATGGCCCCATGGTGGGTCTTTCATGTCTAAAGTTTCACAACCACAGATTCAACCAACCATGTTGTTGTTGTTAGGTGCCGTCAAGTGGTATCCGACTCATAGCGACCCTCTGTACAACAGGCGAAACACTATTGTCAGTGCTTCTCCGCTGTTCATAAGGTTTTCAATAGGATATTTGGGAGGGGGTTACCAGGTCCTTCTCCCAAGCCTACAGCTTCTGGTGTTCCCAGGCGGTCTCCCATCCAGGTACTAACCAGGCCTGACCCTGCTTAGCTTCCGAGATCTGCCAGGATTGAATGCCACAGGGCTACGGCTGCAGGCTCAACCAACCATAGATAGAAAATATTCAGAAAAAAAGTGCATCCGTACTGATCATATCCAGACTTTTTTTTCTTGTCATTGTTCTATAAATGATATAGAATGACAACTATTTACATAACTTTACATTGTATTTGGCATTGTAAGTAATCCAAAGATGATTAAAGTATACAGGATATGCATAGATATACTATAACATTTTATACAAGGAACTTGAGCTTCAGCAAATTTTTGTTATTATGAGAGGTTCCTGGAACCCATCCCCTGAAGGTACTGGAGAATGATGAGTAAAACAGAGATTATCTCTGGATTTAGAACACAGGCTCCTGACTTTCTACTCTTCTAGACTTCCTGCTAGCTAAGAGTATCACTTTGCCTAGAAGTATTGATTATACCCAGAAATAAATCAGAAACTTCTGTGCCTGTTTGAGTTAAGAGAAATGAGACTTCATACCCTTGACAACTCTGTCTGTACTCACCAACATGAGTCATTCCTAAACAGAAATGAGAAGGCACTCTCTCCCTTACATGGCCACAGTCACTGAAAGCATTAAAATAAAGTAAAGGCTTAGTCTCAAAATTAACAGTATCAGCATCACTTGGCTACTCCAGACTTGTTTAATCAGAAACTTAGGGGCTGTGGGACCCAGTAATCAGTGTTTTAACCATCCTTCCATGTACGTCTAATGAAAGCTGATCACTGAGGTAATGAAGATCCTTCCCGTGTATATTGAGCTCTTCCCATGTACTTGGCACATTTGTAAGCCTATTAATTTAATCTTCACATCAACCTTACAAATAAGATACCAATTTTATTCCACGTTTCAGATAAAGAAAGGGGGAATAAAAGCTGGGCATGGTGGTACCTACCTGTAATCTCAGCACTTAGGAGACAGAGGGATAAGAGGATCATGAGTTTGAGTCCAGCCTGGGCTATATAGTGAGACCATGTCTCAAAAAAACAAGGGCTGGGGATGTAGCACAGTGGTAGAGAACTTGTCTAACGTGTGCAAAGCCTTAGGGTCCATCCCTACTACTCCCCCTGCCCCAAAAAAGTGAGGATCAGAGCACATCATTTAAGAGAACTGAAACCACTCAAGTGCTTGGCCCTGGGCTGTGTTGGACACCTGGACCCCATGGGCGCAGCACTCAAATGATACTCTTCTAGTAGAACCTTAGGGAGAGGAACCATTAAGGACGTAATCAAGCAAATGAGAAGCATGAGGCAAATTTTGTTATGTAAAGAGATATCTGAGGCCAAGCACTGTAACACACACTTGTAATCCCAGCGACTCACGAGGCTGAGGCAGCCTGTGTAATTTAGCAAGACCTTGACTCAAAACAAAAAAAGTAAAAATGGGCTGGAGGTGCAGCCCAGTGGCAGAGCACTTGCAAAGTATGAGCAAGGTCCTGAGTTCAACCCCCAAGGTGCTGCTGACTGGTAGTAGGATGCTCAGTTCGTGCTCACATGGGCCTATGAACAAGGCTGCTTGAGTGTCCTTACAACGTGGGGAACAATCCAAGAGAAGAAGGGGAAAACCAAAATGCTCTTCATAGGGCTGTCAGATTTGGTAAGTAAAAATATACAACATCCACTTGACTCTGAATTGCCGATAAGCAATAAATCATTTTTAACATAAGTATGGCACATACAATATTTAAGGCACACTCACACTGTTTTCTCTGATCATCTAAAATTCAAATTAACTGAGCATGTTGCATTTGCTTTGGCAATTCAACTTTTGTGACTTCAGCTCAGAAGTTACACGAGATCACTTCTTTATTAGCCACTCTGAGAGGTTTTGATCAGGCTGTGAGTACCAGAAGGTGACAATAATCAGAGACAAAGTTAGCAGATCTGCTATCTTCTCACCAAAGTTTTTCTTCAAAGATCCATTTAGATTTTTCACATTTTTCCCAAGAGGAACAGTGAAGAGTGATCTTTCACAAATTATAGTATCAATTATCACAATATTATAGTATCAGGAATGTGAAACAAGAAAAGAATTAGTCCCCTGAAAGAAGGGAAAGATGAACAATGTAAGCATTTTATTTATTTTTTCTTTTCTTTTTATTACTTAAGGTTGACCCCAGGGCCTTGCTCACATATAGGAGGCAAGTGTTCTACCATTGAGCTGTGACCCCAGCCCCTTTCTTATTTTTTATTTTGAGACTCATCTCGCTGAGTTGTATAGGCTGCCTCTGGCCTTCAACTTGTGATCCTCCTGTCTCACCTCCTAGGTAACTGGAATTATAGACATGTGCCACAGTGCCCTGCTCATATGTCTTTTTTTGAAGCTACTTCCTTAACAAGGATATTAATGTTTGTGTATGTGTTTGACTTTAATATCTATTCAAAATTTTATGTTTACCTATAATGAAAAAGACCCTGCAGCTCTAGCACTGTGGCATCTAATCCCATCAGATCTTGGAAGCTAAGCAGGGTTAGGCCTGGTTAGTACTTGGATGGGAGACCCCCTGGGAATACCAGATGCTGTAGGGTTGGGAGAAGGAGCTGAAACCCACTCTCAAGAAAAAATCAGCCATTGAAAACTCTATGAAAAACACAGAAGCACTAACAATACTGTTTTATCTGTTGTGCATAGAGTCACTATGAGTCTCAATGGCACCTAACAACAACAACAATGAAAACAATTTTCAAATAACAATAATGCTTTTCTTATATGCCCTTTATAGTTTTATTGATGACAGCTGTGAGTATTTTAATCACCTTCTATGTGAACTTTATCTTTTGCTACTACAAAACATTGTGTTGTTTACCTTTCTAAGACCTATAAGTCACAAGGAACATTTATTTTCTGTCCTAATCATAATGTTAAATGAAAGACTTTAGCATTTTCATTATATCAGTAATATACTCAATGCATGGTATTTTTTCAACTGTTCATATTTTGGAAAGCAGTTGAGCAGAAGTAGAAATATGAGCCAGTACATCTTGAGTACTAATTAACGTTTGGGAACTTTTCCTACCTTTTAACTTTACTGAAAATATGCAATGTAGGTGTTTAACTTGGTTTCCTTTTCCCATTGAATTTCATCCCATTAATATGCAAGCTGAGTACATCATTTTACTGAAGATTTTTAGAGAACAAGCTTTAAAAACATGTTTCTTTCTACCCAGCACTTGAATAGGCTAGTCAGAACAGAGGTAGAAAATGGTAACATGGCTTTCAGAGTAGTTTGACAATGGGTTAAGGGTAATTTGTATGCTAATAGGTTAAAATCAGAGGCAAGTCTTCTGTCAAACTATTCTAAAACTTCTAATTAGAATTTACATTGTCATCCCAACTGTTCTGAAAGTATTCTTTCTTGTTGTTATTAGGTACCACTGCATAGTGACCCTATGTACAACAAGTGAAACAGTATTGTCAGTGCTTTTCTGCTATTCATAGGGTTTTCAATGTCTGATTGGTTTTTGGGAGTGGGTTGGTGGGTCTTTCTCTCTAGCCTACAGCACCTGGTGTTCCCAGGCGGTCTCCCATCCAAGTACTAACCAGGCCCCACCCTGCTTAGCTTTGGAGCTCTGATGGGATCCAACATCACAGGGGTACAGCTGCAGGTTAAAGTGTTCTTTCCTAATTTGTTTTACATTTTATAGTGGATTTTATTAGGAATACTAATAAAATATTATTTGTCTTATACAGGGTATCTATATAATCCTGCCCCCATATGTCTGTCAGTTTGCCATACTGTGGGGCTTATGTTTTGCTGTGATCCTGAAAGGATTATAGGTGAAGGAAGAAGACCTGCAGTAAATGTCAGTTTGTATTTAGCCAACAAAGTTCAGAACCTGCCAGGCACAGTGGCTCACACCTGTAATCCTAGTGACTCAGGAAGGAGAGGCACGAGGATCATGAGTTCAAGGCCAGATATTTACTAACCCCCACATGTCTGTCAGTTTGCTGTAGTGTGGGGGCTTGCATGTTGCTGTGATGCTGAAAGCTATGCTACCAGAATTATAGATACTAGCAGTGTCACCCATAGTGGACAGATTTCAGATGAGCTTCCAGACTAAGACATACTAGGGTATAGGACCCGGCAGCCCACTCCTGAAAAAATTAGTCATTGAAAACCCTATGAAAAGCAAAGAAACACTGTCAGATATCATGCTAGAAAATGAGCCCCCCCAGGTTGGGAGGCACTCAAAAGTTGACTGGGAAAGAGTTTCCTCCTCAAAGTAGAGTCTACCTTAATTATGGAAATGGAGTAAAGCCCCAGGGACCTCCATTTGCTGATGTGGCATGACTCAATATGAGGAGAAACAACTGTAAACATCCATTCATAATTCAAATGTGGAATGTATGTAGTGTGAATCTAGGAAACTTAGAAAATGTCAAATGGGAAATGGAATGCATAAACATCAACATTCTAGGAATCACTGAGCTAAAATGGACTGGCATGGGCCATTTTGAATCAGATGATCACATGGTCTACTATGCAGGGAATGATAAATTAAAATGAAATGGGGTTGCATTCATCATCAAAAAAGACATCTCAAGATATACTCTAAAGTACAATGCTGTCAGTGATAGAATAATATCCATACACCTACAAGGAAGGCCAGTTAATATGACTATTATCAAATGTATACACCTACCACTAAGGCCACAAATGAAGATTAGGAAGATTTTTAACAGCTCCCACAGTCTGAAATAGATTGAACACACAATCAGGGTGTACTGATAATTACCAGCAATTGGAATACAAATTTTTCTCAGACCAATGAACTTTTCATTGCAAATACATTTTTTCACCAACACAAATAGTGACTATATACATGGACTTCACCAGATAGAACACAAGAAACAAACTGACTATGTTTATGAAAAGAGATGATGGAAAATCTCAATATCTGATTTCAGAACAAAACCAATTAATCAGATCATCAATTACTCATATGTAGGTTCAAACTAAAACTGACGAAAACTAGAAAAAGTGGACATGAACCAAGGTACGACCTTGAGTATATCCCACTTGAATTCAGAGACTACCTCAAGAATAAGTTTAGTGCAGTAGACACAAGTGATAGAAGACCAGATGAATTGTGGCATGACATAAAAGACATCATTCATGAGGAAAGCAAAAGGTTATTATTAAAAAATGAAGAAAGAAAAGACCAAAATTACCTGTCAAAAGAGACTCTGAAACTTGAACTTGACCATTGGGCAGCTAAAGTAAAAGGAAGACATAATTAAGTTAAGGACCTAAACAGAAGATTTCAAAGAGTAGCAAAATCAAATACTACAATGACATGTGCAAAGAGTTGGAGATAGAAAACTCAAGGGAAGAACACACTCTTTATCTCAAGCTTAAGAAATTGAAGAAAAACTCAACCCTTAAGTGGCAAAAGTAAAAGATTCTACAGGGAAAATATTAAACAACACAGGAAACACCAAAAGAAGTTGGAAAGAATACACAGAGTCATTACACCAAAAAGAATTGGTGGATTATCAACCATTTCAAGAGGTTTCATATTATCAGGAATCAATGTTACTAAATGAAGAAATAGAATCTGCCTTGAAGGAATTGGTAAAACACAAGGCTCCAGAAATTGATGGAACACCAATAAAGATGTTTCAACAAACAGATATAGTACTGGAGGAGCTAACGTGTTTATACCAAGAGATTTGGAAAATAGCAACCTGGCCAACTGACTGGAAGAGATCCACACTTGTGCTTTATTTTCAAGAAAGGGGTTCCAACTGAATGTGGAAACTATCAAAGGTATCATTAATGTCACACACAAGCAAAATTTTGCTAAAGATCATTCAAAAGCAAGTGCAGCTGTATATAGGCAAGGAACTGCTGGAAAATCAAGGAGGATTCAAAAGAGGACCTGGAACCAGAGACAGCATTGCTGATGTCAGATGGATATTAGCAGAATGCAGAGAATACCAGAAAGATATCTATGTTTTATCAACTATGCAAAGGCATTTGACTGTGTGGATCAGAACAAATTATGGATAACACTATGAACAATGGGAATACCAGAGCACTTAATTGTACTGCTGAGGAATCTGTATATGGACCAGGTGGCAGTGGTTCAAACAGAACAAGAAAATACTGCTTAAAGTCGAGAAAGGTGTGCGTGAGGGCTGTATGCTTTCACCATATCTCTTCAATTTCTATGCTGGGCAAATTATCTCAGAAGCTGGACTTTCTGAGAAGAACATAGTATCATGACTAGAGGAAGACTCATTAACAACCTGTATTATGCAGATAACACAACTCTGCTTGCTGGAAGTGAAGAGTATTTGATACATTTACTGAGAAAGATCCAAGAACACAGCCTTTAATATGGGTTGTATCTCCACCTCAACAAACAAAAGTCGTTATGACTGGATCAGTAAGCAACTTCATGATAAATGGAGAAAAGATTGAGTTTGTCCGAGATTTTGTTTTACTTGGTTCTATAATCAACACCCTTGGAAGCAGCAGTCAAGAAATCAAAAGACATATTGTTTTGGGAAAAGCTGTTGCAAAAGACCTGTTTAAAGTGTTAAAAAGTAAAATATAACTTTGCAGATGAAGGTGCACCTGACTCATGCCATGGTATTCTCAGTCACATCATATGGTTGTGAAAGCTGGACACTGAAAAAGGGAGATAGGAGAAGAACGATGCTTTTAATTTGTGGTGCTGGAGACGAATATTGAATACACCATGGACTGCCAAAAGAGCCAACAGATCTGTCCTAGAAGTGAAACCAGAATGCTCCTTGGAAGCAAGGATGACTAGACTGCATCTTATATATTTGGACATGTAGTCAGGAGAGACCAATCCCTGGAGAAGGACATCATGTTTGGGAGAGTGGCAGGTTAATAAAAAAAAAAAAAAAAGGAAGACCCTCAACTGGACGGATTGACACATTATCTGCAACAATGGGCTTAAACATAAATAAGATTGTGTTCCTGGCACAGAATAGGGGAGTATTTTATTCTTTTGTACATAGAGTTGCTATGAGTCAGACACAATTCAATGGCACCTAATAACAACACAACAACAACATATAATCCTACTCCTCATAACAGTACTGAAAAATTGTCTGTCTTTCCCCCATTTTACATATGGAAAATCAGAAGCACAGCAATGCAAAGTAACTAGCCCTCATTTTCAAAACCATTGAATCTCAGAGTTGCAGTATGACTCCTGGCAGAAGGGCTTCCAGGATGTAGGGCTCTTGGTCATCCTACTTAGTTGGGTTAAAATGTCTGATCCTTCTGATTCCAAAACTTGTGCTCTTTCTTTTACTCACTATTTCTTTGTTGAGTTGTGTCCTGTCTCTTTATTTCCATTACAGCAATGTTTAGCACAAAATTTGTATATAAGAACACTTTAGCTCAGTAGAATGCTGCTCTTCACTCTCTGAGGACCCAGGTTCAATGCCCAGCACTGTAAAAACAGAAGAACATGGCAATCCACTCCAGAAGCCACCCTGAATCAACCAATGAAAACCCTATCAAAGTTGCTATGAGTCGGCTCTGACTCCACGTCAAGTAACAACAATAGAGTGAATATTTACTGAATGAAGGTGTGTTAGTTTTTTGCCACTGTAATAAATACCAGAGAAAAACAGCTTTGGGGAGACATTTATTTTGGGTCATGTTTTGAAGGTGTCCATGGTTGGTTTGCCACATTCCAATAGTGTCATCATATTATGACTCCATCTTGGTATTGACCCATTGATTAGGTCAGAGCCCTCAGGATCTTAATGCTTCCCAAAAGCCCCACCTCTGAATGCTTACATTGGGGACCAAGCCTTCCCTACACGAGCCTTTTGGGGGCTGGACTTCATATCCAAACCATAACACAAGGATTGGATAGGTAACTCAAATATTCTTTAATCCAATTAGCTTTAAATAGAAAGCTGTTAAATGTGCTAGTAAATGCTTACCAGCCCTTTGGGCCAGAGGAGAATGGGCAACTGGGGATTGAGGCTAGGCATTGTTGAGCTATAATATGGCTATGTCCCATGATGGCCAATTCCAATATAATCAGTCAATGTCAATGAACATGGGACTCAAAAGGGACTAAGTAGCATACTACTACTTATATCATTAATAGTATTGCTATTTCTAATATGTGTTATTGTTGTTAGGTGCTGTTGAGTTGGTTCCAACTCATAGCGACCATTACAAAATTTTCAATGGTTAATTGTTTTCAGGATTTCTATGGAAGTGGATTGCCAGGTCCTTCTCCTATTTTTGTGGTGCTGGTGATCAAACCCAAGTCCTCAGAAAGTGCAGAGCAGCACTCTACTAACTGTGCTAAACCCCAGCCCATTTCTAGCATACACTAGATGTAAATAACCTCAAGAGAGTGGATAATAGGAAATAACTAAGAAGTGGGAAGTTTTAATTTCACAGCTTTGTTTTCATAAAATATATTTTTTATGTTGTTGTTGTTGTTAGGTGCTGTCGAGTCAAGTCCAACTCATAGCAACCCTCATAGGGTTTTCAATGGCTGACTGTTTCTGGATTGCCTTGGGAGTGGGTTGCCAGGTCCTTCTCCCATTTTGCAGTGCTGGGAATTGAACTCGGGACCTCAGAGACTGCAGCACAGTGCTCTACCAACTGAGCTAAATCCCAGCCCCTATTTTATTATAGACTTACATAATTTAATATTTAGGGAAACCACTGTGTTTAACTATCAGATTGCCAAAATCCTAAAATGGAAAAATTAGTTCTTATCAACAATTTATTACACTGGTTAGAATTTTTCTAGCCTGTGTAGTGGCCTTCCAGATTTTTCCCACTGGAGAAATTACTAGCGAAAAAGCTGTTTCAGGCCAACCTCATCATCATGCCTGAGAGAGAGAGAGAGAGACAGAGAGAGAGAGAGACAGAGAGAGAGAGAGAGACAGAGAGAGAAGTCAGAACAAGTATCCCTGTACTATACAAAAAGATCAGGACATATCTTCCAGAGATAATCTCTAAAATCATCAAAGTCAGACTTGATGATTTCAGAAATTTGGTGGACAATAAACATGTATGAAAAGATTTCTAAGGTTGGCTAAATTTCATAGAAGACAGTAGTAATCCCACATACTCATGCATATTTTAATTGACTGATGAAAATAGAGTGGCCAATTTCCTGGAGAAATGTGATGATATAGGTTAACCTATTTATGATTATGGTGTAAAGATTTAACTATAAAATTGTTAAGTTTACATACTGAGATATAAATAGCTAAAGAAGTTCATATACATCTGTGATATTCTGTTAATTCTATACAGCTATTTCCTCAAATGGATTTCACATAATGAAATAAAGTCATAATTGATAATATAAATAATTAAGAGACATTGTAAAAGGAAATTTTTGCATATATAATCAGTCCTCAATATTCATGAGCTCTGTATCTGTGGAGTCAACTAACTGCAGATCAAAAATTGAAAAGAAAAAAAACACAACTACATCTGTAGTGAATATGTACAGAACTTTTTTCTTGTCATTTCCTAAACAATGTCACAGATACTTACATAGCTCTTACATTTTATTTGTTATTATAAATAATCTACAGATGATTTGGAATACACAGGAGGCTTAGTGTAACTTACATGCAAATGCTAGGCCATTGTATATAATGACCCTGAGCACCTGTTTTTGTATCCTTGGGTTGGGGGAGCAGAGTCTTAGAACATGTCACCATGGATACTGTAGGAGGGCTCTACCACTTTGTCAAAAGATAGCTTCAAGTGTACTCAGATTTTTTAAAAATTGTTTTTGAGTCTGAATTTTATTTTGCAAGATAATTAACTCCAAAATTGTCTATTCAAGTAAAACAAAAATGAATCCCCAAAACAATTATCCATCTCTAAGCAAAAGGAACAATTAAATAAGTATGCTTTTCCAAGTGGGTCAGCTTTGCTCCTCACTTTTTCCAAGATAGGCTCAAAGTGGAAATGTTCTTATACTTAGTGAAAATTATGTTCCAATTCCCTACCACCAAGAAGTTGGGCTACTAGAGAATCTCAATGTCTACTTTCAGAATGAAAGAGGATCTAGAGTCCAGAGTAGACCATTTCCTGTTACTGACAAATATATGACAATACCACCAATATTCAAAAAGATCTTTAGAGCCCTAAAAAATAGGCTTACAGGATGCCTTTGGCTCAGAATGATATGGAGCTCACATGACCACTTGGGGCTATGCCCCAGCAGACTACTGGGATCTTCGTGTGTTCCATAACAAGTGCAGATGAGTCCCTCATTGACCCTACACTTTACTCCATATTGGGATTCTATACTAAATAAGCCCATATAGTTTCTCCCCTCATCTCAGTCCAGGGAGACAATTCCACCTGGCTTGGACTTAATATTCTTAAAAAGACTAACATACCAGCTTCTAGCAATACCTACAAATAAAGTTTATAGTCACAGGAATACACAGACAAGATTGTAATCTTTTTGGCAGTCATTTATTAAGACATAATTTTATCAAATAGTTCACGCTTTCTCAGTGTAAAACTTGAAGAACTCTTACAAATGAATATAGTTTTGTGGCTAGTACCATCACCATACATTAGGCTTATCTCATATTGCTGAACCATTCCAATTGTCCTGCATTATGAATTATTTTTAACCCTGTAGTTACTGTGTCAGGTTTTCAATGCTATGATCAAAATACCTGCCATAAACAATTTAAGAGACACAGGATTTGTTTTAGCTCATGGTATTAGAGGTTGCAGTCCATAGTTCTTGGCTCTGTTGATTCTATGCCTGTGGCGAGGCTCAACATCATGGGAGTGGGAACGTGAGGCAGAGGCTCCTCACCTAATGATGACAGGAAGCAGAGGTGGAGGTAGGCCCAGAGAAAGATAAGCCCCCATGGGCACACCTCCATTGACCCCCCCTCCTCCATCTAAGCCCTATTTCCTAACGTTTCCAGAACCTCCCAAAATAGTAGCAGTAGCTGGAGACCAGGTGTTCAACACATAGGCCTGTGGGGAACATTTCATATCAAACTATAATAAGTATCTTATCTAGCATTTAATATTTTGCAAGTAAAAGCATTAAATTTATTCACTGTAAGATTCTAAAATATCTTTATGTTTCAATGCCTGTCTTAGCCATTCTTCATTTTTAAATTAATACCAGGCCTATCAAAAAACCATATATTCCTGGTCTCCCATGCTGAGAGGACCTGGCATAATTATGTGGTAGGTTTTGTTGATAGTTTTTAAAACCTGTCAAAAATAGAATACGGGTCTGAGGGCATAGCTCAGTGGTAGAGTCCTTGCCAAGCACGTGTGAGGTCTTGGGTTCAATCCCCAGCAGTGCAAAGCATAAAAATAAAAAATAAAGAGTATTCATATAGCACATTTTTACAGAAAATTGCATTAGATTTTTCTTACACTATCCTCATTGTACTTTATCTCTCTCATCCCCATCCCCAAACATAAATACAACAAGAAGTTAAGTTACATAAGATAGTATTTGAAACCTACTGGGTCCATACATTCTAAATACACAAGATTCTGGGAATAGTTTATCAGTTCCCCCTCCCGATCCCACTTGACTCTCCTGGAAAATGAGAGAGGCCACATTTATTTCATGTTACTGAGGTTTTTCAGGCGTGTTGGCTGTTTACATCTTAGCAATATCCTGCTTCAAAGAAATTGGTCCCTCGCTGGGGAGAAGGGGTGAATCAATCACTTGAGCAAATGGTCAGGCAAAAGTCATACAAAGGCATTCAATAAAGAGTTGTAAGTACATATAGTAATGGAAAGATAGAACCTTTGGTGAATATTTCCCCAGTTCGGGGAGGGCAGTGTGGCTAAGACCTGTTATCTCAGCAACTTAGGAGGCAAAGCCAAGAGGATCACAAGTTTGAGGCCAGAGGCACTTTGTGTAACTTAACAAGACCCTGACTCAAGATAAAAAACAAAAAAGGGGTGGGGGTGCAACCTAGTGGTAAGGTACTTGTACAGTATATGCAGCACCCTGGATTCAACCCCTAAGTATCAAAAAAAAAAAAAAATCCCCAATTCCTAGTGATTGCACTGTGAATTAGTGCTTCATACTTCATCTTTCCATGCTTAGATGTGCTCATCTGTAAGATATACATCATACACACCTCCTGGGGGCTGTTGGGAGAATTCAATGAGAATAACTGTTTACCAAACAAAGCCCCCCCCAGCCCGTAGAATATGCACAATCATTTTAGTTCTTTTGCGCCCCTGTTTTTAAAAATTAGTTTCAAAACCCACTTGAAATATTCAAGGCTATTTGTAGATATCAAAATCCAAGAAATTTCAGTAAGACAATCAATAATGCTGACCCTTAGCAAAAGTATCAGACTACTGTGAAAGTACAAATCCCCTCTCAGTGGGTTTTGTGCCTCATAGTTTCTTATTTCAAGTAAACAAGAGCCTTTTGTGGTAATTTCTCCCATGTGAGCAATGGGAACAGATTGTCTTCAATCTCAAGCAAACCAGAAATTGCTTAAGTAAAGGTAGCAACTGTATGAATCATAAACCACTTTCTCAGATAACAGCCATTATGTAAGTGTGTACAAATTTGACAATTTTTATTTCATTGCCTTTTGACAGCCCTTTAGAAGGGCTTAAGAGAACAAGATCTGACTACAGCTTTCAAAAATTCATCACTGAATATTTGTTAACCTTGCTCCCTGTGATAGCTGAAGTACTAAGATAATGCCCCTCAAATGGAGATAAATTACAATCTTTCAAAAGATTATCACGCTCTTAATCGAGTTTGCTCCGGCAGCTGAACAGCCTGTGACCTTCTTAGTTACACAACAAACATATCTGTTACTTTATGTCTCCATGGGTAGTAGAGTAGAGCCTTTAATCTACCAGTTTTCTGTATATGGAAGGAGAAATTTGCTCTAGTTTTTTTGTAGGTAAAACAAGAAATTCAGCTTATTTTATGTATTAATTTTTTGTACCACTCAGAATGGAACCCAGATTCTTGTGCATGTTAAGAAAGCATACACTCTACCAGCAAGATATATCACCAGCCCTAAAGCTTATTTAAAACCGTATATCCAGCTAGTACACATATTTAGTATAATTTTTTAAACAGGTTTTAATGTTGACGTAATTTCAGAATTATAGAGAAGTGGAGAAAATAATGTAAAGACTATCTGAAAAAATTTTTTGAGATGCTGGATATTGGACCTATATCCATGCATGGTAGCCAAGTGCTATCCCACTGAGTTACATCCTAGCCCCAGTACAAAGACTGTCCTGATAACTCTCTCTCAGATCCCTCAAACATTAGTATTTTATGGATGTGTAGTGTTACTTAAAGGAAGGTAGTTCCAGGCTCCAAAACAGGTGTTGTCTTATATAATTCTCCAATAGCATAATCTTATATATATATGTGATAAAGACATTGGGATTTCACAATTAAAGTCATTCAGGAGAACATTAAAGAATCCACATTCTTAATTTCTTTAAAAGGAATTATTTGCCAGCCAACTGTAGGTATATGAACAGATTCCAGCATATGGTCCAGTTTATGAAAACTAAAATTACTACATCTTGGGAAATTAAAGTACTTTTTCCCCAGAATGCAATGTTACAATAGCATAGAAATCAGCACATCGGGTGTTCCAGGATGTCAGCCCATCAGCGATTATGCACTGGTGCCAACTTTCAAGAGAAGGGAGGGAGAGTTTGAATGGTATTAATTATTAAATGGTAACATTTAATCCTAGATCCTTATTATCTGTGCCAAGAGAAAACATCTGTGGATGCTTAGAACAAGCAGATTTGGAGCATCCATACAGATTCTTGTTAGGTTTTAATAATGCCTTGCAGGGAACAAGGTGATTTGGGTAACTAAGCATTTATTCTCCCACTTACTCTTGCAACCTCTGTGGAGATAGATGATATTGTGCGACAGAAAAGGACTTTATGACTTCCCCCACATGGCAGAGAAGAAAAGGAGAGAAACTGCCTTTCCACTTTTGCCTTGTCAGGCTATCAGAAGTGAGTTCTGTGTCAATGAAAGAAAACTCAGTACTACTGCACCACCATTCTAGCCGGGGCTGCCATCTGTGTGACAATATCCATTCATTCTGCCCCTGACACCCTTGTCTCTCTGTTGTAGTGTTCTTTTGTATGTGTTTCTGACATTTTGTTTATCTTTCTTCTAAACATTCTGCCAAGATTATGTCTGAAAATGAGGGAAAAAAGGTTTCTCATTTTTCACTTACTAATCTGTTGTGAGGGAAATAATTCAGAGCCCTTCTCAAAGCACTAAGAACTTTTCAAGACACTAAAAACTCCCCACTAATTTTCTAGACAAAAGCAGAGCTGCCTTATAAGAATTAAAGAGACAAAATAAACTCTCAGACTACTGGATATTCTATTCACTCCATTGGCAATTGTAAGGAAAAACATATTTTTCTACCTTAGCCTCACAAGTAGACATTTAAATAATTTTTCATGTGCTTTCATGTGCTTCTCTGGAACAGATGCCTTTTTGAAGTATCTTGAGGCTTTAAAAAATTATAATCAGTATTTTCATTGAAAAATCATAATTGAAGCTGGGAGCGGTGGCACATGCCAGTAATCCCAGCAACTTGGGAGGCGGAGGAAGGAGGATCACCAGTTTGATACCAGAGGCAGACTTTGTCATTTAGCAAGACCCTGTCTCAAAAAAGTAAAAAAATAAATAAATAATTTAAAAAAATGGGCTGAGGGTGCAGCTCAGTGGTCCAGCACTTGCAAAGCATGCAAGAGTGAGTCCCTGGGCTCAACTTCCTGTACCACACACACAAAAAAAAAAAAAAAAGAAAGAAAAAAATCATAATTGAGTAGTGTTTCATTCTGTTGTACATAGGGTTATTACAAGTTGGATCCACAACACCTAACAACAACACTGGCTTCCATGTGAGATTTTGATGTATGTACATAATGTGGCATGAGTAAATCAAGCTGAGTAATATATTCATCATCTTGCTATCTATCATTTCTTTTGGTAAAACATTTGAAATTTACTCTGTTAGTTATTTGGAAATATATAATACATTAGTATTAACTACCATCATGTTGCTTTGCAGTAAATCCCAAAACCTATTCCTCTGGTCTTTCTGAAATTTTGTGCCCTTTGATCAACAATTACTCATTCCCTCCCCCTCACTCCCTACTTTCTAGCCTGTGGTAATCATTGTTCTACTCTCAACTTCTATGAGATGAACTTTTTTAGACTCTGCATTTGAATGAGGTCATGCAGTACTTATCCTTCTGCCTGGCTTATTTCACTTGACATAATGATCTACAGTGCCATCCATGTTTTTGCTAATGGCAGGATTTCATCCTTTTTTATGCTGAGTAATATTCCATCACATATTGATGTGATTTTTCTTTATCTATTCATCAGTTGGTGGACATCTAGGTGGATCTTATATCTTGGCTATTGTGGGTAGTGGTACAATGAACATAGAGTGCAGATGTTCTTTCAATATATTGGTTTCAGTTCCTTTTGGTAGATACACAGGAGTAGGACTATTGGATCATATGATAACGCCATTTTATGTTTTTCTAAAGAGTCTCTGGAGGAGTTTTTTGATAGAGTGCTCTCATGACTTCACCAATACAATCCAAAATTTTCTTATCATGATTTGATCAATTACAAACATTTGATAAGGAAGTCTTTCCTTTTCCCTCTCTGAAGCACCTTGAAGATTCCAGAGCACTAGCCTTAAGCAGCACTACTGTGTTCATTGTGTTAGAATGAATGACTTGCTCAGCAATGGAAGACCCAAATGTAGAACATAACAATTCTACCGTGGAAAAGGCTTATCAACAGAAGGAAGTTTATAAGGAAGTCTAAGAAAAACATGTTTCACAGAGAGGCTAAATACTGCTTTTGAATTTTAGACTTAATTTACCATTGTAAACCTGATTTCCATGTTATCAGATTTCTAGTCTGTGATTTTTATTAGCTAGATTGATCAGATGCCTTCTCCCTTGCTCTGCTTTTGACCTTTCTTTGATCCTTTCTTTTATTATTTGAATCATAGATTTTCTTCCCCTGACTTGAGTTCTTTTCAGAAAAAAATGTAGAAAGATTTCAGCAGAATAGCTAGAAATTTTCACTAATTTCTATACAATTTGTATACATATTTATATATCTACCACCAAAACTTACATGGAGTTTTATAGACATATCTCAACTGTATTAGTCAGCTCATGTTGATACGGTAGAGAAACCAACCAAAATAAACTTACGGAAGAAAAGATTTACTGGGAGCTCATGGTCAGATGGTCACAGTCCACAACCACAGCAGGGTAGGCATCATGGCAGCAAGTGGCAGAGCCTGTGGCAGAGAACTCACATCTCAGCAGATCAGAAGGCAGAGAGCAACTGGAAACAAAGATTCTGGAAAAAACCTCCAAAGGCCCACCCCCAGTGACCTACTTTCACAAATCTTAGGACTGACTTCCAAAGTTCCACAGCTTCCACAAATAGCACCAACATCTGGGGATCAAACCTTCGAATGCAGGACCTTCAGGGGGCATTTTAGATCCAAACCATAACATCAACTAAAGAAATAGCCAAAAAAAAGTAATTTCCTAATCTTTATTAATGTCCTTCTCAAATGCTTAAGAATGTCCATGAATGTAGGGTTCATTCATTTAAAATCTCCAACTCATGTTTATTTTCCTAAGCCTGTGAACTCTTGGAACCATCTCACTTCATTGTCCCAAAATTAAGCTCTTACAGTATCTTACCATCACTACCCATACACTAACCCTTTTTTCAATAGAATCACTTAAGACATGTTCTTTCTGTTTTAGATTTTTCCACTAAGAAGGTTCATGTGGCTTTTATCATTTCCATACTACCACACCCATTAAGTGGCTCCAAATGGAGCCACCTTAATTATAACACATTATTTCTCTAGCTCTTCTTTCTACCTGTTACTACAAGTCCTAGAGTCCCATGCAAAGGGGGCCACTTAACTCTGAATCCTCAAAGGTTGTCTCTGAAATTGTTATAAACAGGACTTGGTAACAAACGAACATGAGTTGTAATTAGACCTTTAGTTATATGATATTACACATTCTATTTTCTCACCTCTTGTAGTGCATTAAGTAGAATCCTCCAAAATTTCATGTCCACCTTGAACCTCAGCATGTTACCCAATCTGGAAAGAATCTTTGCAGTTATAATTTAAGAACTGATCAAGATAAGACCATAGTAGGTTTGACCTGAATCCAATAAAAGTGTCCTTAGAGAGATAGAAATGAGCATACAGAGAAACAAGATAGAGGGCTATGTGAAGACAGAGTCTGAATTTAGAGCTTTGCTGTCACAACCCAAGAAACACTAAAAGCCTCCATAAAATGGAATATGTAACCTAGAATTCTTCTCTAGAGATTCTGAAGCGAGCCTAGCCTTTCTAAAACCTTAACTTCAGAGTTTTGGCCTCCAGCAATATAAGAGAATAGTATCTTGTTTATGAAAGTGGTGTATAGATTAAATGAGATAACACATGTGAAGGCCTAGACTAAGACTAGGTTCAAATCTCTACTTAGTCATTTACTAGTGACAATAAGAAATATTGCTCAACCTCTCTGAGCCTCTGTTGTTGTGACTGTGAAAAGCAGGGAAAATAATTTCCACCCACTTTCACTGAAGAGTTTTTGTGAAGAACAAATAAAGCCATAAACAGGAAAAATCCTGGCATATAAGAAACATCTAGGAAAAGTGGAAATCTATGTTCTTCCTTTCACTTCTTTCTCAACCTATTGGGATTAGTAGAGAGAAGCTAGACAATCAGGATACAGTTACTTCAGTAAGAAGAATCATAGGGGTAGGATATAGTTCAGTGGTAGAGTGCTTTTATAGCATGCACAGGGTCTTAGGTTCAATACCCATACTGAAGAAAATGAAGGAGGAGGAGGAGGAGAACGATAAGGAGAAGGGGAAAATTAGCTGTACATGGCTACTCCCTGGCAACTCCAAAGAAGAAAATTCTGACCCTATTTTTAAATTGGTCTTTCTGACCAATTTCTTCATCTCCACTCCTTCTCCACGTTATTACCTTGCTCTGATATCATGATTAGGAATAATTGTGAAAGGGAGCAGCACATCTTCTCATGGTGATTCACTATACTCCAAGCTTGAAGTGTCCAAGAGTACTACAAATGTGTCTTCCTGGACACTGTGTCAGTTTCCACTAAAAGCTGGAACAGATTACCTGAGAGAAGATGCAGAAAATATGCAGTATAGAAAGAGAGTAGTGGATAATTATGAATGACTCTATAAATTGCAATGATCCACACAACCAGGTTGGTGGCCATAACCAGGGCTCTAATTTCACGTGTAGGGACCAAAAAAACCAACAAAATTTGGTAGGGAAATCAAGCCAAGGAAATATTTAATGGAAGCAGCATTTATTTAGTGGCCTGTGTTCACCACAGTCCTGGGAAAGGAGCAGCCTGGCATTATCACTGGCACCAATTAGGAGATGTGTGGGAGCTACCCAGGAATAGAAGCCACAAACAGCCTAAAGCCAGAGGCCACATGGATGATGGTGGCCACTTGCTCAGCAGAGAAAATTGTAGGAGTCTAAAAAATTAGCAGGGGCATAGATAAAGGGTTAACAATGGTAAGTTGTAGAGAATACATGGGTTTGAATGTGAATGTGACTCTCACATGCACTTGAAAGGTCTTGAGAAAATTGCTTCAGTTGCCCCAAATGTAACACAGTGATAAAGAAAAAAATAAAAATAAAAAAATAAAAATAAAAATCCCCTACTTTGAAGTCTTATTGTTAGATTTATCTGAAGTTATGTATGAAAACACCCTGGGACACAAGACCAGAAAAAAATTGATCGCTTCTTTTCTTCCTTCCTTTTCTAAGTTCCTATAAAATCAATTTCCCAGGACAAAGAAATAACTTTTATATTCCATATGAAGCAATCAATTTCTTGTTCCATTAGTATCAAGATTCCTTTACTTAGGAAAAGCCAGAAAGTGAACAATAGTAATGTCTCTTAACAGACACCTCCAGATTTCTAAAATAAGTGATTATCTGTGGGCCAGTTTCCTACCCCTTGTCACTGGGAAAAGCATCCCTTTACTATGAACAAGAGCTAGGGTACACATGTCTTATGTATACGCTTCAATGTTTCTAAATGCCAATTTGTGATGGGCCAGGAGTATACAGAAAAGAAATGGAAATATGGCAAATTAATAGGCACTGTATTATCTGAGAGTCATAAAGTAGAAAAAACAAAATAAAGTCAGGTAAATAGCCAAGAAGTTAATGAAAGATACCTGAAAACAGGGAATGAATTAAGACCCTGAATGAGGGATTTAGACTTAGAGAAGATGGATTACTTAGGTGAGTTTCAGCTTCAAGTAACAGAAAACTCAGCAAAGAATTTCTTAAGCAATAGATTTATTGGCTCATATATCAGGAAGTCCAAATATAGTGAGGACTTCAGCATTGTTGGATGCTATGGTTCAATATATCGACATGGGTCTAAGCTCTTTCAGTCTTTCTGTTCCTCTGTCAGCGTCAGCTCAGTACTAAGGTTCAGGCCACATTAATCATAAGATGGTTGCAATATCCATCAGAGCTATGGGTGCTTTTTTGTTCACCTTTGGTGGGAGGGAGAAATTGCATTCCTATAGTCCAGAAACTTCTTGGAAATCTGTCAGCACCTTACATTAAGTGGAATTAGGTCACATGTCCATTTCAGAACAACTTATCCCCAGGCAGGTTCACCCATCGGCTCTGGGAGTCAGCTTTCCCTTGAGGAATTCAGGCTGTGTCTGGGCTTAGTGTCTGAACAAAACCAGCTTTCACAAAGGAAGAAGTAAGTATGAATAGATCCAGACTACAACTTTTTCTACTATAGAATATGAAAGAGGTAAATTTCACTTAGTTCAATCCCCTAATTTTTCAAACATGGGGCAATGTCATACAGTGAAATACTGACCGGCAATCAGATCTAAACATTTTTCTTAAATTCCAAATCATACATTTGTATTGTTTTTGTTGAGCTACTTTGTCTTAACTGTACTACTCTATTTCTCAAGTACAGATGCTCCATGACTTACAATGGGGCTTCATCCTAACAAACCTACTGTAAGTGGAAAAATCATACATTGAAAGTGTCTTTAATATGCCTAACCTACTGAACATCAGGGCTTAGCCTAACTCGTCTTACATGAGCTCAGATCATTTTATCCTACACATGGGCAACATCATCCAACATAAAGCCTATGTTAAAATAGAGCATTGACCATCTCACATAGTTTATTGAACACAGTACACCATAAAGCACAATATTGGTTCTTATCCCCCAATACTGATTGAGTGGCTAATTGGGAGCTTAGATGGAGTGCTACTGCCCAGCATCACAAGACTGTATTACATCAAATATTGCTAGCCCAGAAAAATATCAAAATTCAAAATTGGAAGTATGGGGGTTGCATTGTAGCTCACTGGTAGAACACTTGCCCAGTTATGCAAGGCCCTGGGTTGGATCCCCAGCACCAAAGGAGAAAAGCGGGGAGGATAGAGTATGATTTCTATTGAATACCCATCACTTTTGCCCCATTGTAAAAGTCAAACCATGGTAAGTCAAACCTTATATTATCTGGAATTGAGTTACATATCCATTTCTGAAAAGAGAACAACTTATCCCTCAACTAGTCAGGCTCATCCATTGGTGACTTATTAATATAAAGCAAATATCATCCTTAATACCAAACCTTCTTACACTAAGTGCATACAGGAAGGGTTTTCCAACTCTAAAGTTAGCAGTACTCAGTGAGCTTCCCAGCCCACACTTTGCACAGTGTACACACTGAGGACAAGGGTCCTGAGGAAATACTATCAGATAATCAAGGTCAGTGGTTCTTCCCTTGACAGAGCAATGGGATTACCTGGGGAACTCACTAAAAACACACATGCCAGAAGATACTGACTCCGCAGGTATAAGGAGAAGTTTGGACATCTTTACATTTTTTAATCCTAGGTGAGAAGATGTTGGAAACTGGATAACTGTGAGTAGGATAGCATTACTTTGCTATGTACTTCTTTGTGTAGCTTGAGATCTTTAAATCATGTTTATACTTTATTCTCTACCTTTCCTATCCTTTTTCTTTTCTGTTTTTAGGCCACCAGTGTTTCTGAGGTACAACCAAGGCTGAGAACACTTCATCTATATGGCCAAATGTCAAGCTTTGGAGTGGATACTCTAGAGGGAAAAGATGTTTAGAATCAATGGTCAACGTCATATTTGGGCATGTGGTCTCCTGAATGAGTGCCCTGAGGCCAATGACAACGTCACTGCTAACACTTGTTTCTGATTCTTGGACTCCATTTTTCTAGTTTCTGACTAGACCACAGAGTCTTGACCATGTCTCATTTACTGACATGATGAAATGTAGGCAACCAGTGTGATTAGTTTGGTTGGTTTTCTGGGATTTGGTGCTGGGAATCGAAGCCAGGACCTCATGCAGGCTAAGCAGGTGCTCTGCCATTGAGCTACATCCCTAGCCCTGACCAGAGTGCTTATTTGACAGAGAAAGGATTCAGCTTCCTTTTGATAGAAGCAGCAAGCAGAATCATTTGTAACTGGAGTCAGCTCTGTGATGTTTGTCATTGGCCCATGGGTACATATGTCTCTGTGACAGAGCCCAGAGAAGGACTGTGCCATTTAAGATGTCTTTGTAGGTGTAATTTCTGAAGTCTCTTCTAAGTGATTGGAGGCTTGCTCTTCTTTGAATTACAGCTGGAAGAATCAGGAACCATGAACTGGCTGTTATAAGGCCTTTCTTAATAGCAATTTAAAGAGATTACAAGATTGATGGAGAAAGATATATTTAGAGATCATTAAAATAGTAGACATTGTTTTCAGAAATGAACATCTTTTGCTCACTCTTCCATGGCTGATTGTGTTCTGAAGGAAATCAACCACAAAGGACATTGTGGATAGCCTAACGGTCACTTTCACAAAAATAGACCCAGCCCCTTTTGGATGTAGCAGTTTTATTTGTACTTCACATAGGATATTTTTTAACCTGTATATAAAGTATCTGACAAATCTCTGTGCACATCTATGTCAGGAATCATTCCCCTCATAAGCCCAAAGCCATAGCTGGTCCTTAAAAGATTGTGATTGTATGATATACATACTTTACTTTTTGACCACAGTTCCTATTTTATATTCTGTCCCCAAGGCAGGCCATAGAGACTAGAATTTTTCTTCTGCAATGTGGGCATAGAAACTCTAATCTTCCCACACCTTTCTGTGTTGGAGTTCCTTCCTATCTGAGTTGGAGTTGGCCATAAATTCTCTGATGATAAGACCCCTATCTCAGATGAGGTCCTGTCCCATGAATAGGAAGAAGGAATGCTACTCTGAGAACTTGAGAGGAATCTGAACAGTCAGGCCTTGCTGAGTTTCCCCACTCAGTCTCCTAGAGTCCAGTCATATCCTTTTTGTCCAATTTCATTTCAACACAGTCATCCATGCTTCAATCAGGCCTATGAAATGAAGTCTCTGTAAAAACCCACATAGAGATAACGGTAGGTTAGGGTACTCAGAAGGGGCATAAAATCTTGGTACTCCTTCTCCCATATCTCATCCTATGCAACCCTTCATATGTATCTTTTATATCCTTTACAATGAACCAATAAATGTTTCCCTGTGATCTGTGAACCCTTGAGCAAATTAGTTGACCACAAAGAAGGGGTTATGGGAACCCTCACTTATCGCCAGTCAGAAGCCCAGGTAAAAACAACCTGGGGCTTGGACTGGCATCTGAAGGTGGAAGGCAGTCCTGAGGACTGAGCCCTCAATCTGTGGGATCTGACACTATCTCCAAGTAGACAATGTCAGGATTAAATTGACCCAGCTGGGGTCTGCTACTGTAGAATTGATCATTGCTTGCTGGTGGGGAGAAATCCCCACATGTTCTGATATCACAGAATTGAGTAGGGAGCCAAGTAAGTCAGCACACCACTATAATCCCAGCTACTCAGGAGGCTACTTGGGAGACTGAGGCAAGGGGATTGCAGGTGTAAGGCCAGCCAAGGCAACACAGAAAGAACTCATCAGAGAGGGGTGGGGGGGAGAAGAAAGAGAGAAAATAATGAAGAAAAGAAAGAAAGAAAGAAAGAAAGAAAGAAAGAAAGAAAGAAAGAAAGAAGGGAAGGAAAAAATGATCTGTGACTATATAGTAGGAGAAACTGAGTCTGGGTTAGAATTAGTTTTTCCTTCTATTAGCTACAAATTGCCTCTCCCTCTGTACAGCTGGCCTCCCATTTTCACAGGTTCCTTATTCATGGATCCAACCAACTTTGGATCAAAATTTTGGAAAAAATGTCACATTGTAACTTGTGTACACATGTAGTTAAGACTCTAACGCCTGCATATGTGCTGATCATTTATTGACTTTTGATCTCTTATAATTGTTCCCTAAATAATACAGCATATCAATTAGGTACATAGCACTTACATTGTATTAGATAAAATAAGTAATCTACAGATGATAGAAAGTATTATACAGGAGGATATTGTTTAGGATATGTGCAAATCTATACCATTTTGTAGAAGGACTTGAGCATCAGGGGATTTTGGTGTCCGGTATGGGGAGGCCCTGGAACCAATCCCCCATGAATACCAAGGGATGACTGTGCATCTACATTGCACTTTCCTCCATGAGGGCTTCCTATATTTATAGCGCCTAGACAGATGCCCCTTAGCAGCTCTGACTTTAAGGGAAAGAGCACGGCTTATTTACGTGATGTGAATGCTAGGTAATTCTCCAGTGGAAGAACTCAGAAGATGTCATACTCATGGAATTTATGCAGTATAATAAGTGACTCAGTCTGAGGAAACATTGATCTGAACCACTGGCTCCAAATTTCCTATTGCTCCCTTTTGGTAGCCCAACCTTAGCCTTGGCCAAAGGCCTGGGATTTATCCAAGACAGACAAAACATCTAGGTTAGCTCCAGGTACTGGTAAGGCAGAGGAAGGGAGACTAACATTTTCCTAAGACAATTTCTGCACAAAGCATAAATAAGAAGCCAAATTTTGTTTCCCGATTTTTTTTTTTTTTTAGGTCTGGGGTTTGAACCCAGGGCTTCACACTTGCATGCTTTGCAAGTTCTAAACCACTGAGCTGCACCCTCAGCACTTTTTTTTTTTTTTTTTTTTTTTTAGTTTTTGAGACATGGTCTCACAAAACTATGCAGACTACCTCCAGTCTCGAACTTGTGGTCCTCCTGCCTCTGCCTCCTGAGTCGCAGGGATTACAGGCATGCACCATCCTGCCCGGCCTGTTTCTCAATTTTTTTTCTGCTCCCATCCATCCACCTCGCCTTAAATTTCTAAAAATACCAAATATAATCATTCTTAAAACCAAGTCCTACAAACACATAATATTATTTGGTAAAAGTTGATATTTCATATTATACACTGCCTTAAAAATGAAGGATTTTTTTTTTCTTTAGTTGAAAAAAGGAAGGAGAACTAACATATGGTGAGTTCTCATTGAGATTCTGACACTTTGGATTTTTATGTTAGTTACTATCCTGCACAGTGGCTATATCATATGATTTAATATTAATCCCTACATAGGCTCTACTGTATACCTTCTCAGTTTTAGGGAGTTTTACAAGGGCTAGAGAATTTGTCATCCCACCAGGAAGGAAGTCTGGCAGGGAAGAGACTGTATGAATAACTAATTACAATATAAATAATCAAACAAAAAGTGTCAATGATTGAACAGAAGGCTGAAGGAGATGCATTTTAAAACTAAATTTCTTTAATGCGCACTCCAATTAAAATGGTTGGCTCACGCAGAAGACATAATTCTGAGGCTGTTGCAATGGCTCAAATATTTTTATATGATCAATTTACTAAAAAGAGACAAATAATTAACTAGCAATATAAGTTTCTCTTTATCTTTTTGTTTGCTTTTGCTCTGAGGGATCTTTGAGGTTTCTGAATCCCTCTTTGTTTCTATTAAGATAATTTAAAATGTTTTAAAGATATTTCATTTGCTCATACATTTACATTATTTCAAAAATACTTTAACAAGGCTTAGAAAATATATACACAGTAGTACGGGATAAAAATAAATACTCCATAGCAAAATGACTGTATCTATCTCTTAGTATCAATTTCTTCTTAACATCTATTTCCCCACAAAGAAGTTTCCTTTTTTCTGTTTTTGGTTCTTTGCCTGATGTCACTGTGGCTATCCTGGAGAGCTTTGTTTTCCTCTGGTACTGATTAGTGTCCAGACTGCCCTCTGTCTTACATGGAGTCTGTGTCGCCTCTTCCATAGCACAATTAAGTATCCAAACAACTTAGGCAAGAACTTCTGTCCCAAACCAATCTGTTTATCACAGAGCAGTTGGATCATGTATTATAGAAGCCTCAACAAACAGGATATTCCATGTCAAATTTATGGTCTCTTGGCACACAGGAGAACGACTCCCAAGGAAGCACGTGATTCTGAAGAACCCCATGACGTCATTCCCCAGAGCTGCTGAAGGAAGCAGGCAGGGTGTCTGCTCCTTGGCATTTCCTGGTTGAAGTACAACAATCGGTGCCGCCTTCTAATGTGTGTAGCTGTGGGGTTATTAATTTCAGGTTGGGAAATTACTAGTGTTCTTAAAGAGGAAATCTTTGGACAAGAGTCTTTAGCTATAAATCAATAGTAAAGATTTACTTTGAATTATAACGTTTTACCTGACTCTGAAATTGGATTTTTTTTCCTTTTTGTTTTTGAGCTTTTGAATTTGATTTAACATAGTGACTGTCAGGATCCTGTGGTGAATTGATAATGAAATTAGGAGAGACAGGGTCCATTGACTTAGAAGACCTATGCCATGAGTTAAGTCTTCTCTCTATTTCCACAACTGGCTTGACATCCATTTAGTCACCTTGGCTTTGGCACTTGCCTCTGACACTAACACTTAAGAGAGCAGAGCTCAGAATGGAGACACAGAGGTAGCATGGTAAATAAACATTATCAAAAAAAAAAAAAGACAGGTGAAAATCAATATTTCCATTAGCATCTAAAAGCAGACTCTTCAAAGAACATTTATTTTGTTTAGCTGACAGTAATATACCAAGTCTAGTTCCTTTAAGGATCACAAATTACATGACTCCCTGTATGGTGTTATTTCTTTTTCTCCCTATTTTGCTCAGACAGTTCACCAATAGAAGTTAAAGCTAAAAAATAAAAATTCTGCCTAGCAAAAATATTCAAATAAAGGGTACATTATTCAAGAAAGGAGATACAATAAAATTCTAATAATATATATTAAAATTACTAGTAATGTACATACAACAAAGTAGCTATTCTCTTGAAGTTTGTTGCAATAGGTATTGATTTCCTTGTATATCTCATTTATAAGGTCATTACTTTTTTGATGCACACAGATGAGATACCTATATTGCACTGACTTGTAATTTTGTGGTTTTGTTTTGTATTCTTTTTATTATCCTACCTCTTGGCCTCAAATCTAGGCTCTTTCCCTGGCTGTGTGACTTTGAGACGCCAACTTAATACAATGCTTAGTTTTCCCTTGTGTTCTCATAGTATTATGGGAATTAACGATGAATGTGTGTAAATGCCGGGCACGATGGCTGATACATAATAGAGGCTCCATAAAATCAATCTCTACCACCCCACTTTGCTTTTTCTCTCCTTCCCATTTCTCCCATGTTGGTTCCCTTGCCTCCTCTCCTACCCTGCTCCATCAGTGGATCATCCTGAGCAATGGAGACCACAGAAAGGTGATGGCATTTAATCACTTCGGATAAGAGATTGATGGGGGGTGGGAGGAATGGTTGATGGAGAAAGGGATGGGGGAGGGGGAAGCCCATAGAAGAGCAAAGAGGGGGAGAAAAATACAAAATACAGGATGCAACTCTATGAAAATACAAAAAAAGAAGAAAAAAGGCAAGGTATAACCCATGGTGGCATATGCTCTCATTTCATGTTAATCAAGATCCTTACTTTTTTAACTTTCTTTTCTTTTTTTTTTTTCTGTTTATTTTGTTCTGTAAAATGTTTAAGAAAATGGAAGTATTAAGAATACTGATTTAAAGCCAGACATGGGGACGCCTGTAATCCCAGTGGCTCAGGAGGTGGAGGCAGGAGGATCCCAAGTTCAAGACCAGAGGCAGTCTGTGTAACTTAGTGAGACCCTGTCTCAAAAAAAAAAAATGGGTTGGGGTGCAGCTCAGTGGTCCAGCACTTGCAAAGCATGCAAGCACGAGGCCCTGGGTTCAACCCCCAGGACCAAAAAAAGAACACTGATTTAAGAGATGCATAACAAACATATCATCTAGCATATTACTCTGTACCCTACTAGCATGTATAACGTGTGTGTGTGTGTGTGTGTGTGTGTATTCTTTTTTTTTTATTGGAAATTTTTAATGTACATCTTAATGTGATTCATTTTGACATGCTTTTCATTGTGACATATCCATACATGCATTTTGATAAACATTATTCATATAGGTTACCCCTTACCCTCCCCTATGCTTCCCTCCCTCCCCCCCTTCCCATCTAAGTTTCCCATCCAAGTCTTCTCTATCTTTTAC